>JARVGW010000194.1:11677141-11708222 GCA_031762495.1 Anablepsoides rubrolineatus
AAAAAGTCGTCCCCCCCCCCCCCCCCCACACACACACACACAAACAGAAGACACTATCTCCCATCTTTGCCTGATATAACGTCATTTGTTAAAAAATGACACCAACACATTTTCATTATTTAGACCACTTTCTGAGTGTAAAATCCCAAATTAAAATGTACACAAATTTTTTATTGTTGACAAAATGTTAAATTTAAATGTTTAATATTATGTCTAAATGTTAAAGTCTAAATTTAAATATGTAGATCTAAATGTAAATGGAGTGGCTAAATGTTTAAATGCAATAAAGTATTTCAGAATAGAGAACAGCTTTTGCCATTGCTGTGTTTTTCTTGCTATGATGTCATCATCCAAAGACAAAAGCAACCACTAACACTGCTAACACTGCTAATGCTGCTAACACTGCTAATGCTGCTAACACTGCTAATGCTGCTAATGCTGCTAATGCTGCTAACACTGCTAACACTGCTAATGCTGCTAACACTGCTAACGCTGCTGAAGATGACATTTAAAATTGAAAATGCGTGGCTCTAGAGTGGGGCCCTGGTGACCCGCGTCTGAGCGAGGGAATACTAAGTCCTACTCATCATAGGGGTCTTTGGGCTGCACTTTGTCTGATCCCTCACCTAGGACCTGTTTGCTTTGAGTGACCCTACCAGGGTCATTAAGCCCCCGACAACATTTGCTCCTATTCAAACCTCTCCACCCTGATAAGGTGGCAGCCCAGGGAGAGGTGTTAAATGTGATTACATTAAATTTAATTAAACTCAGAGACAATAAACAAACATATTTGGCCCAGCTGTTTGGTTTTGTATGGGTTTCTTATTAACACATAACATTCAAGTCTTATTCTGTATTTGTCCCCGACACACATCGAAGTGACTTTCTTTCTTAAGCTAAATAACAATAAAATGTTTAAACATTTAAACCAGGATTTTACACTTAGATTATGAAAAGGTGTTAGTGACATTTTTTAACATTTTATTTTACACTTGGCACCTCATGTGAGATTAAACAGATTTCTGTATGCACAATTTCACTAACATCATTTAGCTGTGAAAAACAGATCAATACTTGACTAAATGCATTCATGGTGAGAAATAACTTATTTGTAGCTGTTTTAGTTAAACTTTAAAAATGTTATGTTTGATTTAATGCAATATTGCAAAATGTTACACTCAGAGTATGTCTCATAAATAACTCTTAGCTACCAAATTATAGCTCAACAGTTGCAACACTGAGCTGGAGCCATTTTTGCTAACAGCTAATGTCATTTAGCTGTCTGGGACTGGATCCACTCCAACACTTAATCAGCTGTAGACGTACAAACAGCAAAAATGACAGATGACAGACAAAGTGTCTTCTGATTATTTTATATCTTTATTTTGAAACAACCCCATTCTCTCCCAGCAATTTCCTCAATGCTGCACAGCGAGTTCCCTCATGACCCAGATAGCTAATGAAGGTGGCAAGGAAATGAAGAGTGTAAAAAGAAACAGGTTCTCTATTTTCTTCTGTTACAGTCATGATAACTGAAACGGGAGTGCGGGCAGGTTTACAAGCAGTTACACAATATCCAATGAAATGATCTGTAAATAATTAAGCAACTGCAGTTACAGGCATGACAAGATTACGGATGAAAAATACTGATCTGAATGCTCATGACTGAAAGCAGCACAAAGGCCTGAAGTGAACTGAGAGTATGTGCCGTTCCAGAGTTTTTTGATCTGACAAAGAAAAACAGATCTTTTGTTTATCTGTTCACAGTTTGGTTTTTGAGTTGCTGCTGATACACGCTGACAGAGCATCTGTGTGCGAAACTCAAAGGTTGTTTATTCCAGTGGGGAAAGCAGGAATGTGCGATTGTTCTTTTCTGCACATTTGATAAAAATGTGGGTGGGCTCACATTATGAGAAATGTCCCTTGTTTTGATGGTGGGAAAAGAAGCACATTTTGTCTTGTGAAAAATTTTTGCATTTTTATCTCATGTTCTGATGTAACATCCTGCTAATTGTTGGGAGGAGCGATTTTCTTTTAACGGGCGTGTCTTCTGTTTACATGCAGGCTCCGGGGTTAGGACAGGCTGTACCTTCCTTCCAAGATTTTCATAAGATTAGGGAAAAAATACAAAAAAAAAAGAAAAAACAAAGTCCGGGGCATGGAGTTGCTCCAGAAGAATTTCCTGTTCTTGGGGAGGGCCCCCATCAGAAGGGGACATAGGAAATGCCTTGTAGAAAGAAGCATGGGGGGTGGGGGTCTGCACAATTCTTTTCTGAGCTCTTAGTTTTAATGGTAAGATTAATGTTTTAGTTACACAAGAAAAAATATAAAACCTGCAATATTTTAGGAGAAAAATGCAAAAAAAAAAAAAAAAAAGTGGGGAAAACAAGCTCTTTTCAAAGGCCACAGACCTCAAAGCGTAGGAGTCGCATTTTTGTGGACCGGGGCACAGCCAGAAGTGTAGGATTATTAAAGCTGTCTGAGAAACAAAAGGGAGCAGCGCTGAAAGGCAAGACAAAATTCACAGGAACTGGATACAGATGGCATCTTATTAAAGCCAGGGAACAGATAAACGCAGGTGATGACAGAGAAGATGAAAGATCACTCCTGCAGTCAGGGAAGAAGGGGAAACCTGCACAAGGAACAAAAGACTTCGCTGTGACTTCATCGTGTGTGCCACAAGGAAATCTGGTGCCAGGTCATCAAAGACTCAGTCATAAACACATATGGAGTCATTTAAGATCCTAGAGAGAAGCTAGGATTAAAGTCTTCCTCTGAATAATGTAGTTTGGTATTCCTGAACATATGCCTGAGTCAAGCCTTTTGGATAATGTTGTGTAAAACAGAATGCAATGTAAATCTCACAAACCTATATTTTATTCACCATAGAACATAATAACATATCATTAATTAATGACATTTAAAAAATGTCATTTTTAATTGTATTACAGCAAATGTTTGTCTGATTAAACCTCCTCTGATTCACCTGAATGTCTTTAACCTGCACTTTAACTAGATCATAAATGAAACGTCCCTTAACTTTAGTTTGTTTTTTTTATTTACACACTGAGCACCAGGAGTTAGTCTTAACTGCATCATTTGATACGTCTATCATGAATTATCATCTGCAGCAAATAACCTCATGTAGTAACAAAGCATCATAACTTGAGTAACCAGTGATTATTCTACAGACTAAACTCTACTCTGATGAAAAGTTATTAAAATAAATTGTGGCCCCCCTAAAGGGATGGTGTCCTTAGCATTTGCCTTTACTGTCTACACACCATGCAGGCCCTGCAAAGTTGGATCAGCACTTCTATCAGAAACCACACAATCAACATGTGACCAAAACACACATTGGTTTTTCTATTCTCATGGGGACTTTGCATTGACTGCCATTCATTTATCGATCATTTCTATACCCTGACCCTTTACCATAAACCTAACCTCACCATCACCCCACCCAAAATCAGCATCCGTGCACATGGGGACTAGACTTTGGGAGGAGCATTGGGTCCCCACACCCACCCACACACGTTTCTAATTTATATGGAAATATCAGGCTTACAGGCCTGGCATATACTCAAAGTACTTCCACTGAGTTTCAGTGGAATTAAATTGTTCTACATTTGCATCTGTTGATGCAAATTGGTAACCAAAGTTTTATTCTAATTTCACGTTCACGTAATGGTTCACTGCACAAACTCATCCCTGGGTGCTTTTTTTTTTTTTAACCAAGTTGCTTTGTATAAACAGCATCTCTCTCAGCCAACCAGCTGTTACAGCACAAATAGATTTATTACAGCTATTCTGGGCCTTTGTGGGAATCTGGGTCCATTCTGATGATGCCACCGCCTCTTCTTATCTCCGGGCATCTGATACAGATAAATTAGCCTCATTGACTATCTGGACTGATGTAATCTGAATGTCCGTCATCCTGATCTGAGCCTCGATGGTTCTGGGAAAAAAACAAAAAACGTGGCAGATGTGCGCTCCACAGAAGCAGCATGGTGTGACCTCACATCCACATTTCAGTGAATAAAAAAGGCTCCGAGGTATAGAGCAGATTTTCTTTCTTTCTTTCTTTTTCCATCTTCTGGAGGTGATGGTTCCTCTCAGGGTGTTAATAAGCTGGGCTCTCAGTCTGAACAGGCTGCAATATGTGATGTGCTGCAAAAGCCATCTTTATGACAAAAAAAAAGGACTCACTCATGTCCTCTGCTGAATCTGACACCACAAAGTTGCAGATTGCATTCAGATGAATATCCCTCCCCCAATTTAAACATAACTATATGGCCACAAAAAAGCGCCCTCTCATTTTTAGTTTCAGGTCATTCAGTCCTGCAGTTTAATTTAGATCTTTCCCACAGAAACGTTGACCCAAGTAGGTGCTTATCAGTGACTTTTAAAAGGTTTTCATCGCCTGCTGCCAAAAGGAGAAGGCAGTAAATAATGCTTTTTCTTTTGCACATATCTGTTTGTTACCAAATTTCTTTTATAAACCACTTCACAAATTTCCAAAAAGTAATAACTTGATCTATTACACCTTTAAAAATGATAAACTTTTAGAGTCAAACCTTGTCAACAGTGTTAGTAAACAAACAATAGATTTAACTCTGCCAACAATAAGAATAGTTACCAAAGATTTGATGTGGTAACTGAGAGACATTTACAACACAGACTCGAAATGTTTAAAACAATGTGATCTCACAGAGTACTTGTTTTTCATGGTCTGAGCACAGTAAAGTTTTTTTTTGTTTTTTTTCTACGACAGTTACATGTTTTGTTTTGAGAGTAAGTCATTTGCTGCCTGGAAAGGGCGAGGTTGTCCTCACTCAGACGCTTTGTGTCCTCGGGCTAAATTAGTTTATCAGCAAGCTACATTGTCGTACTCGCAGCACAAGCGTGACTTTAACACCAGCGTCTGGCGTTCAACTCATCCGGGAAGGATCTCCTTCCTGATCTCAGGGGGGGGGGATATTATCAAGAGTTAATTAAAAGTTGTTGCATAAAATGCAAATTTTATTTGTAATTATTTATCAAATGACTGACAGGATCTGTGTGTTTTGGATGTTTTTTTTTTTTGTAGTTTGGTTTCAATCTTGTTTTAATTCTTGGAGAAAAAAGGGCCAGATATTAAATTTTTTTCTTCTTGCTTGTTCCCCAGTGTCTCATCACTCAGTACTTTTCCACAGTCCTGCTCAATCAGGGATTTTCTTGAGTTTGGTTCTGTTGTCATTACTGCCTCGTCATTCTTTTTGGTTTTCCCCTTTTCTGTATACTCAGTAAATAAAGTTGCTTGTGTTTACATTCCTGTGTCTGACCTCATTTTATTATTTTTTTGTCTTTATTTTTATTAAATCATCAATTTGAAGCATTTGCAAACAAGAACAAACACAAAAATAATATAGTGCAATGTTTTATGATTAAAATGCAGATCCTGAGTTATTATCTCATGTTAAAGTAAATATATTTTATGCAGTTATCAAAAATTGTGTAAATAATTTGAATCCTTTGTTCAATGTCTTTACCTGTCAGCCCTTAAATAAGTGAAAAGCTGTTCACTCAGAACCAGCTGAGATACACTGGGAACTAAACAAAAGCATATGCTTACAGGTTGACGTGTGATAGCTGAACACGACTTACTGGAGGGAAAAAAGAAAAGCACAGTCCGTTCCAAATCAGGAAACCCTTTGTTACGTTTGTCTCGAAAGGCCTCGACGTCAGTGATCCAGGCTGTGTAGTGAAACTGGGTGAGTCACATCTTGACACAGAGCCTATTTTAGGAATGCCACTTTCACGTGGTGCAGGATTCCAGGCGATGCTACAAATAATTGTGATTTCACGTAAAAGACCAGAAAACTTCCAGTGCGGGCCTGTTGGGAAATCATCCCCAACAAGTCAACACGTTGGGATTCCTTCAGTTTTTTAACAAAAACATTGTTCTCTCTGAAACCTGCTTTAGCTCTGCTACTTTTAGCTATTAGCTAGTCTTTTGCTACATTTATTTAATAGCGAGGCCTTTGCTACTTTAAGTTTTCAGCTAGACTTTTGTGACTTGTAGCTATAGCCTTTAGCTACGTTTATCTTTTAGTTAGCATTTTGGTCTTTCATCTGAGACAGAAACTTTAATTCTACCAGTTTATAATAGAGATGAGCAGCTTTGGCACAAACCACATCAATGACAACATAAAGTGTAGAAAGGCCAACATTAATTAATTCAAAGCAGAAAATAACAACACCGATACAACATTCATAAAATATTCCTGCAACTTAAAATAATAGGGTTTAAATTTGCTCCAAAGACCAAAACCTTATGCATCAGAGGGATTACCAGAACTATTTTTAAAAATAACTTTTTGTCAAAACAAGTGAAACACCCTGAATGCAAGCCACATACTGTATCAGTGGATGTTTTTGTGACTGTAAAAAGAAAAAAAACTCAATAGCCTCTTCTGCTTTTTGCAATTCCCAGAAGTCATAAATAGAGAATTCTTAATATGAAAGAGGAAGGACACTTGTTATTGAAGTGAGCCAGTGAAGCCAAATGCAGACATAAACTAGAAGAGGCAGGTAGATGAAGGAGCTGAGATGAGCAGGATGTCAGACAAACTGAGCAATTGATTTGCTTTGGAAAGCCCGAGAGAAGTCCTGACAGTAAAATGTGGAGCTGAGCTGAAGTGTATATGGACTGACGGGAGATTACAGCGTGTGAGAGGAAAACGGCTGAAGGAAGCCTTTGTTTAGAATTCAGTTGCAAAAACAAAAGGCCCATTTTCCTGCTGCTAACAGTGTTTTCAGGACCAAACGGCTACAAGGAAACAAATAACAAAAAGCAATGAAAGAATGAAAAGTTTGCATGAATATTGTCAAAATGTCAGTGCTTTACAGTTTTGATAACAGTCTTTGTGTGTTTCCCCCAAAAAATGTTTTTATCGCCTTGTGCGTTCATATTTCTGTCTGTAAGCAAAATATCTCATAAACCACATGATGAAGTTTAATGAAACTCTCAGAACATAATATTCAGATGTTCATTTACAATTGATTGCCTTTTGGAGTTATTCCAATTCAATATGGCTGACACAGCCAACTAAACTCACAAAACACAAAAACCACTATACCTTGGCTAATTTGATGGATATTAACCTTAAAGTTGGTGTGATAATGTCTGAGTATCATACTCAACACACAGTTTGAGAACTACACATTGCTCAACACTTTGCCTAAAATTTTGGCAACAACACTTGGCAACAACCTCACATGTCTGTTAGCAAAATATCTCTCAAACCACATGGCAGAAAGAAATGAAACTTTCAGAAAGTGAACACTGGTTATACATCTACTACTGATAAAATTTCGGAGTCAATCTGATTCAGGATGGCTCC
Source organism: Anablepsoides rubrolineatus (assembly GCA_031762495.1). Lineage (NCBI taxonomy): Eukaryota > Metazoa > Chordata > Actinopteri > Cyprinodontiformes > Rivulidae > Anablepsoides > Anablepsoides rubrolineatus. The sequence goes on from JARVGW010000194.1 coordinate 11,684,527, forward strand.
CACAGCTAATCGATATTGATGAACACATAAATGGCCACATCTCAATCAATTTTACAGATACGGAACTAAAGTTTGATATAAAGGTAGTTAGGGGTTATCTGCAACAAATATCATAAAACTGGATGATATTATGCATTACATTATTTACAAGGTTTGACAAAAACAGTTTGAGGTCATTTTTCGTAGAATGTTTGACATGAAAGGCATATTTATTTCTTTAGTGGGTTTTAATTTAGATTTTCTGGCTCTTGTAGAGCTTTTTTTCCTATGAATAATAGTTTGAGAATGAACAGTAAAACTCGTGAACCACATGTTCTCAAGAAAATTCTTGGAGTCCCTCAACTGAGGAAGACAATCCACGATAACCTTATTTACTTGTGCCGCGTTAAAACGAACGAGTCGTGCAACTTTTTCTTCCTGCAGAACTGGGTGTGTTTCCTCTGGATGTTGTGGTGTCCTCATTTGTGTTGACACTTCCCATAATTCAAGAGAAACATGCAACAATGTAACAACATCTACAGAGAGAGAGAGAGCAGCAGACATCGAGATGGAGCCCTACCAGGAAATAGTTACTGACTGATCGACAGCCGCACAGAAGTGGTCTTGCCCAACAAACAGGAAAGTTTCAACGCAGCTCTGACTAGCAAATGATCGAAAACAAAGATATTGTGTCTGAAACAAGAAAAAAACTACAGGTGGAGACAGGAAGCAGCTGATCTAACAGGAATTAGTTTTGCTGATGTGCCAGGAACTTCTCAGCTTATCTCAACTCAACAGTGACAGCTCTATTTGAATCTCTTTCCTCTTGTAGTTTTTCATACTTTCATTTAAAAGCTGGACTTTTGGGGGGCATGCATTGTATTAAACTTATGCTAACAAGCTGTCGTGCAATGTTAACAAAATATAGATTTGTTAGGATTTTTGCGTTCAGCTGTACAAACACGAGTCGGGCTTTTGCTGTTGCCAACGCCACACACAAAACCCCACTGAGCAAACTTCTGCAAGCCCCAGCAGTTTCTAAATATTTTGTTCAAAAACAGTTTTCGGCTTTTCTCTGTGCTTTCCTGTCGAGCGCTTTGCTTTTCCTGCCCACATCTCCAACGGCTTTTCGGGAACCATTAGCCAGAGTAAATTTCTGAGTCAATGTGGGGAAACCTAAACAGCTGCAAAACATGAGATTTTGTTTTACTAAAACAGGCGGTATTGACATTAACAGTTATTGTTAAAGCCTTAAATAAACTTTTGGACAACATATACAACAGTATGTGATGTGAATCACTCTCAGCAACTATCACACAAAAGTTTATTTCAATATTTGTAAAGGTGACCGATATATAAAGATTTTAGGATTTTTTAAGGTCAGTTGGTTTTGGTGGAAATCCAAAATGGCTCCAAAGGTTAATCAGTTGTAGATGTATATATTGTAAATAATTTCTATTAATTAAAATAATCTGAGTAGTTTGTGAGATATTTTGCTAACAGACAGACACAGCTGACACCAATAGTTATTGTTAAAGTTTTGAAAAAGAGGTTTTGTGCATTCAGTTGGCACTCAGGATATATTTTAGGGTTGTCTCGTAGCTACTAACACACCAAGTTATAGCTCCGTAACTGTAAAATTAGCTGAGTTAAAGCTATTTTTGTGTTTAAGTTTGCTTAAACACAAATGCCGTGGTGGCCATCTTGAATGGCTGTGTCCAAACTCAGGGGCTGCATCCTTCGAAGAATCCGGTCTACTCAGTCAACGTGGGCCGGGCCCGGGACCCTTGTCAACCTTGAAGACCGGAGAAAAAGTGGCTGTGAATTTGGACAATCTGGCCTTCACTCCCGTCCTTACCGTGGCGTACGTCCTGTCGTTTAGGAACTGTGATGGCACTAAATGGAAGCAATGAAGATCAAAATTAGCAAAATATATTAATATTACTTATAATTAGAAAATAACCAAATTAGCTCAGAGGCAATCCACGAAGAACTAAGGGACCCGCCGTAGAGCTTGTTTACAAGGATTTCTGACAAAAGCCTAACAACATTACAGGCAAAAAATAAAATAAAATCTCTCAGCAATGCATCTTGGGATAGAGTGAGCTGTGAAGGATACACCAGACTCGTCTCTCAAATCATTGAATAAAGAAGACTCATTTGTGGGCCACAAATTTGAATTTGGACAGCCTTTGGTGCATCGCTTTGACCTAATTGGCCTTCAAATTTGGTTTTTGAAAGATGCAGCCCCTGAATTTGGACACAACCTCTGGGAAGATGTCCATCCAGTCAATAACTTCTCAGAATTTCATTAAAATTGACCAATGTGTTTTTTAGACATTTTGGTGTTTTTAGACATTTTGCTACAGCCAAAGAATACATGTATGCAAAAACACTGCCTTCTGCTTTTAGTGGTGGGTGATCATGAAAAATATCACTTAAATTTAAAAAAATGTATAAAAACATGATAGATACATCTTCATCCAGGTCGCTTGGGTTTTGTGTCATCTGGTGGATCAAATGTCTGAAGATTGACTTTTGAATATTTCTTATTGATCCTTTTTCCTTCCAGCTTTGACACCTACAGGTTGTTGTCCCTCTTATTGTCCCCTATGTTCCGCTCAATCCAATGCGTAGGTTCCAATAAGAAACTATAATACGAGCCAAGTCAGCACGCTGTAATTCGATCTGTGGAGGTTTCCAACGCTGTGAGCTAACGCATCACCAGGGATTCACATTTCCAGCTCAGTTAAACACGGCTCATTTTTCTTTTCCATTGACTGTGATCGTGCACCCTTGGGAGACGTTTGATGCTTAATAGACGCCTCACAGTGATGACACAACAGATTTTCTGGAAACAAGTGAGCTCTTACCAGCCTTATCATAGCAACACCCCCCGTCAGCTTAACTAGCTGTTTGAGACAAAACCTGACTCACCTCTGAGGGCACAGCTGGTTCCTGCCAAACCTCATCAGGTGATCAGTGTCTTTGTCCAGCTTTGAGAGAGATTTTGTGAAAAGAATAAAACCAAAAAACGATTTTTTGTTACTGAAAGTTGTGAGAATTCCTTTATTTATATTTAGCTTTTGTCTTCAGGTCTTAACCCTTGCCGAGTGATTAAAGCAAGAAAACTCCCATCATGACAGCATTTAGCCTGGAAGCTAAAAAGTAAGCAGCTTAAACAGATGGTAATCATGACTGAGTCAGCAGGATACGAGTAGCCAGGAATGGTATGAGCACACTTTAAGTCATATTCGTGTTTCAAAAGATAAGCGTCATTTAAAAAAAATAATTTCCTTTTAAGCTCATAATACAGTATAAAGAAATGAGGAAGTGTTGAATGAGAGCAACTGAGCTTCGGTTTGGTGTGGTTGTAGATAAAACTATCACAATTACTTTGTTAGCAAAATATTTCACAGACGACTGCACATATCTAAATGAAATGACCTGAAATGTATCACTTCATCAACATCTACAGCTGATTAACTTTTGGAGTCAGTCTAATTAATGATGATCACCACACCTGATTGTTCTTAGGAAACACAGAAAAGGATGTAACTTTAATTTAACGGATGCTGAGCTAAAATGACATGTGTTTGCAGCTGGGAGTTTCCCCCAGCAGATTATTATTATTTTATTTATTTTTACTTCAGCATTGCATTTTAGAGTCAAACTTGTTTGTTCCTAGAATTTATTTTGTACCAATGAATTTTAATTAAACTTTTAGGAACTTCTTATATGATACACATCTTAACCTGATAAACTTTTGGAGACAATCTTAGATGCTATTTGAATGCTACATTTTAGCTAAAAAAATAACTAATAATAATAGTAAAATCTCTTCAGACTAAAGTTTTTTTTTGACAGATTGTATCGATAATGCATACAAGGTCATGTCTTTTTTCAGCGTTTGCACAATATGTCTCAGAAGTTACTTTGTTACATATTTTAATCATAAAACAACATGGTGGTAACAATTGCTCTCTGCAGATGGTAAATCTGAAAATTTTAAAGCAGCCATGAAATAAAAGCCTAACAATAAAGTGAAAGCAGTGATAAAAACCATCCATTTACCAACAATAAACAATACCCTGCTGTTCCAGGGTGTCTCGGTCTGGCGCCCTCTACAGGTCACAGGCTGCCTGCATGTGAGCAACAGTTGCTATAAATTTCTCAGAAACACATTACACAAACTGTCCCAGGCAGAACTGAACCATGACCTCATACCTAAAAGCAGAACTTTAATCAGCAAAAACCAAAATACCTAATTCCTAAAACGGTTCTTCGGCATATCGGATCGTCAAAATCTTTAAAAACACTTTTTATTTCTCAGCTAAGCTTGTTTGGGGGACAGGTTGCTAAGGTAAATCATCTGCAATTGCCTGGAATTTAAATGAAAGGAACAACGGGAGGGGGAGGGCACTTCTCATAGCAGGAATCCTAAAAGAAAAAAAAAGAAAAAAAGCTTCCTGACAATCTGCCAAGAGAGGCTTTACTGGAAGGAGGCGGAGACTCAGTGACAGTACATAAAGGCTACATCTGTGGTTCCTGCCTCGCTCACAACTGAACTCTTCAGTCCAACACAAGGGATGTTAGAAGTCGAACTCACGACTTTACTAAAATACAACAACAGACAACTTGTAACAGATCCAGAGGACGCAGCACATCTGTGAAGAGCTGATGATTTGGATTTAAATTGAAAGTTTGGAGAGCCACTGAAGGTGAGAATCTGTCTCTGTTCAGACAGTGTTTATCATTATCAGAAGTGGAGTTTTAATTAGGGTTAGGTCTTGAGAGTTTAGCTGACTGAGGTAACTGTTTAGAGAAAAAAATGTGGCGTGTAAATTGCGCAGCAATGTTTAGTTGACTTTACTGGAATTGACCACGGTGGCTCATTCCTGAGGGCTGATTACACAAAAAAAGTTTCCCCAATGTGATGACAAATCAGATAGTGGACTTTTTTTTTTCTTTCTTTACCCAGTCGAAACCAAATCTATTCATCTGAGCGATTAAAGTTTAAATCTAACTTCTATTTTCTAATTTCAGGTTTTTCCATCTGCCTGAGAACCAGACAAGCATCGAAGCCTCTCCAAGCTGCCGGTGAAGAGTGCTATGGTTACATACAGTAAAGCTGACTCTGCCATGGGCCACCTCTGTGTCCCAAAGATGCACGTTCCGTACCATTACAAGCTCTTCACCTCCAAAGAGCAGCACAAGATGGTGGTCAGGTCTCTTTACCGGCTGAAGGAAAGCGGCTTCTACTACAGCTCCATAAACGGGAAGCAGGCCAACGCGTTGCTGGAGAACGAGTCCACCGGCACCTTCCTCGTCCGGGACAGCGCCGACATCCACTACTTCTACACCGTCAGCGTCAAGACGGCGCTGGGGGTCCGGAACCTGCGCATCCAGGTCGACGACACCTCTTTTTACATGAGCACTGACCCCAAGAAAGTTGACTGTGTCCCCCACTTTGACTGCATCCTGAAGCTGATCAAGCACTACATGCCTCAGGGCGTCGGAGCTAAAGCCACTTACATTTACTCCAAAGGGGAGACCACTCCTCTGGAGCTCGTCAGACCTCTTTACCACACCACAGCCTCGCTGCAGCACCTGTGCAGGAAACAGATCAACAGAGACGTGAGCGCCCCTTCTGAGCAAGGCCAGCTTCCCAGTTCTCTGCAGCAGTACCTCTTTGAGTACAATGAAAGTTTCTAGAGCTGTTGGACTGACGTCTCAGAAAGAGGTCAAAGGTGGACTGAAACCAGATGGTACCCACAGGAGGGCCTCGCTGCATACCAGGAGCACCGATGCAGCAGAGTAGATCCAGTAGAGCCTGGCGTTGAGCTCGTTCGATCAAGAAGCAGATCAAGAAACAGACACTGGGCTGCGAGGGGACGCAGGGGAAGGACGCCGCTCCTCTGCCTCACTGATGACGTACGACTCGCTAAGAACTGAAGTGAGACTCGCAGTCAGCTGTCCACGGTGGGACGACACACAGTTCTCTTTGCTGCTGCTGCTCACCAGCATCCGTATGAGACTGTTCAACTCAAGTGCACAAGCCTTAGGAAACAAACTGTCAAACAGAGCTGGACAGGCTCTGATGATTACGCTTTTTTATTGTGTTTTTTTTTTCTTTCTTGGGTTGTAACATCTCATACTCTGAGATTTTTAACCTCAAATGTTCCCAGGAAGTTCACAGACAGATGGGAACATGAATGTTATAAGAACGTTATGTTGCTTTAGATTCAAGGGTTATGCCAAATTTGCCAGAACAACACAACACTGTGTTGGAACATGACTGAATCCTGTAGGATCTTACTGGATACCACTGCTGAAATACAGAATGAGCACTTTTTTGTGACTTCATTATTGAACATCTAGAAGTTTGGCTGAATTTATGGCACAAACTGAACCATCAGTGCCTGCAGAGGAATGAATACACCATGTATTTTTTTTCTTTTTTCAGATAAGGAGAGTAGTTCAGATGTACCTTACTTTCCTACAACCCATGTTTACAAGATGAAATTGTCATTTTTTTGGTTTTTTTTATCTTTTATAAAGATGTATTTTTTTGCCAGCCAAATGGCTGTGGATGCTTGAAGATATCTGAGAAGTTTGACGAAGCAAGCAGACCGAGACATTTTTTGCACTTATTTATATTTGTATAAACATGTCATTAATTTATAATAAAAAAAGATATTTTTCTATAAAATGACATCTTGTTTCATGTTCTTCTTTTGCCACGATCAACCTGCTTTACTTGAGAATGATCATTTTTCGTCTTAAAGTCAAACCACTCCACAGAGGTGCATCTGCAAGACTGATTTACATCACTTTTAGTTGAAATTGCTGTAGAGGTCACGTCACAAGTTCACTGTACTGAGCCTGTCATTTCCCCTAAAATCACCCAATAAGCACCATCTTTAACCCAGATGGGAAACCACAGCTCGAATTCAAGGCTTGAAAGACACAACGAAGACATGTTTGTTATCACAGACAGGATTTAAAGAGCTTTGAAGTTTCTGTTTTAATAAGAAAACACTTACCACAAGCTTGAACACGAGAAAAAAAAAAAAAAACGGTTCTATTTTTATTTAATTTCAACAAGCCGTGCTGCTTTTTCTGAGGAACCCTGGCCTCAGACTAAATACATCAGAAATGCCTTGTAATAACTGAGCTTTTCTTGAGAAGTGCGAAGCAGGTTCTTTGTACTTGTGTGACTCGTTGGATTTTTCGTAGGTGTTGGTGTGACCTAACAAGCTCGCACAAGAACGAGCGTCATGAGGTGGCAGTCTGTTTGCACTGTGAACATCAGTTATGACTGTTCAAATGTTTCCCCCCTACACCCAGATAGACGTATGTCAACACATGTACCTCGGTTCGGAGGAATCCTTACTAATAATAGGTTTACAGAATCACGTGGTTCCACTTGTTCAGTTGTGAAGCTGATCTGCTGCCAACTTTCTGGAACAGTATTACGTGACCTTTTCTGCTCAGGTGAAGTCTTGGCTCTGAAAGGACGCTGTGAAGAACTGGAAGTGTCGTCTGCAGCTTCTAATGAGTAAATTGTCGTGTTTCCGTTACCACTTTGAATAAATTATATCTGGTTTTTCATGCTGTGAGGTGGAGGTTATTTTAGAGACAATGCATCTTCATTTCCAAGTCACCTTTTTTTTAAAAGAGCTTCCTGGTCATCTTTTTTTGTCTCTAAGCGCACAACACTGCTGTTCCCATATTTCCAATGAATTAGATGCCTTATAATGAAAGTAAAACAGTTCATTATTCAAACTGACAGCTCTTACACATATGCTTCTCCTTAGATGTACTTGAGCATATATTACAAAAAGTAACAGGATTTCAGTGCAAAAACTGTCCTCTAACCAAGTCTTACATGAGACTGATAAACTAAACAAGAGCAGAATGGGTTAAATTATTAATTATATTAGCTGGGAAATTTTTCACATTTTTTAAAAAGTCTTTCCAAATGCAAATGTCTTTCTGCACTGGCAGATTATTAAACTTAATTTGAGAATATTCTCACTTTGATCTAATATTTTTAACTTAATCTAAAATGGTTAATTTTTGCAGTGGTCTGCTTAGAGCGCTAACAATTTATTATCTCGTCTTTGGTGTTTTTTTTTTTTGTTAGCAAGAGAAAGTAGATTATTAATCAAAATAAAATGTGTGTATGAATGACTCTCAGTTACTACCACATATGTTTTTACATAAATATCTGTAGAATCAGGTAGTCATTGTTGTGTTTCTAAGCCATCAGCTGTACACATACATTTCATTCAAACTTATCCGTTCATCCACATTTTCATTTTAGTGGGGGGTGACCTTACATCTACTTTAACTCACCCGCCTCCAGCAAACACCAGTAAAGTCGTACAAAATAAATCTGAGTTCGATTTCGTCTTTCACAATTGCTTTTGTGTTGTGACATGTTCTACCTGAAGTCTCCCCACCTCTGCATCATGCGTAGACATCAACAATACAAGAGACTGCATGCAGCAGCACATGAGCAGTACAGAAATGATCTACACCTGATCCAACGAGAAGGAGCTGCCAGTTCTCATGACTCCTCCAATCAGAGCCAATGGAAGAAGTTTCTCTAAGTTGAGTCTTGCTTTCTGAAATACATTTCTTTTTCTCTATAAAGTGAAATGTAAACTATAAAAGTTGTGGTTAAAATATTTACACTTGCTCTCGGTTTCGTATTGTTCCATCGATTATTTGGAGCCGATTTTTTTTAAACGATCCATTGGATTTTGAATCATATTTTTGCTTAGTTTCATGTGTAAGATGCGGGTTTGTTTGTGCAGCGCACCCTTAGATAATATCAAATAAATGCAGGCTTCTGCAAGACTCATCAGATTATTGTGGATTCCCAGTAAGTCTGAGCTACACAAAGGAGAAGGAAGTTTCTATGAGGAAGCAGAAAAAAACATCCGGGAGGATTTATTAGAAGTCATACTGTACATGTATTGTACAGGATTGATATTTGTCAGTCTGTTTGCGAATAAAATTATTTGAGAACCTTCAATATTAAAGTATAACACACACTAGTTATAAAAAATAATAATAATAAAGGTTTAGATTACGATATCCTTCTGTTCTCATGTCAAATACTCTTTAAAGCATGCTGACTTGGCGTGCTGAGGGAGAGAAATTCTCTGGTACCTTCTGGCTGAGTGATTCCAGAGAACGAGTTTTGAGGAATTGTGTCACGCTTGAAACAGGCTATAAGTATGTCATGGTCACACCCCTCAGCCAATCGCATCTAAGGCTGCAATCTGAAACCATTACAGGATGTTCTGAAGTTTTTCTCTGGAAGTGGCCACAAGGCCTCTGCAGCTGCAGACAAACCTGCTGCACACTTCATGTGAAATACAGAACAAATAAAAGGAAAGATGTCTTTTCTTTATTTTTCCTGAGAGCTTTATTCATAGGTGAATATATTATAACCATAATAAAAAGAAATAGTTTAGCTTGAGCCAGAAAATGTATGACACATTCAAGAGAACCACCACAACTAACTTAGCAAACACTAAAATAGCAATGACTCTGTTAGTTTTACAGATACTGAGCTCAACTGATCAAGCAAAATATGTTTTTTAAAAGGGGGTTATTGTGTATTTTTGTAGTCACATTCAATTCTATACCACAATCGCCTGACTATACTGTATTACCTTCAGTTGGTATGAAAATGCTGTTTAATCAAAAATATATTTGACTTTGCATCATAGCCTTACAAGCATGTATTACACAATACTTTGTAAAGAATGATAAGGAAATCTACGATTAAAGTGAAATAGTAAACAAGTTTAATCAATATTGTCTGAATGTTGGCCACAGTCTCACAGCTAAAATACCAAATGTAGATAGTGATGTGAGTCATACAGACATTTTTCTTGGTAAAACTGATACGGAAGAAATATTGAACATTGTAAAAAAATCTTGCAGACAAAAGATCAAAAGATTGAGATACGATGAATTCAATGTTTGTAAAAAATATAATGAGTTATGTTCTAGATCCATTTATATATTTATGCAACTTATCATTTTAACAGGAATATTTCGAGACAACATGAACATAGCTGAGGTAATTCTTCTTTATAAGAGTGTTGATAAATGTGTGTTCACAAAATGCCACAGTTATTTAAGAATTTTTGAGAAATTTGTTTTAACCCGATTAGATCAATATAAACAGCATATTTTAATTAGTAGTCAACAACAAATAATTCAACATCAATGGCTCTCTAACAACTGCTGTTAATGAAAAACTTTACTGTGTTTGGTAAATGGACTGAAACTTTTAAGGCATTTTACCGAGAGAGAGAGAGAGAGAGAGAGAGAGAGAGAGAGAGAGAGAGAGAGAGAGAGAGAGAGAGAGCTATAACATTAAAAGCATTGAGATTATTTTTTAAAGCACAGTTTTGAACCATTCATTCATTGTCTATACCAATTTCAAACTAGCTTAAAGGAAATAAGTATTTCAATTCAAGAAATAAAACTGTCAAACAATCTTTAGATTCATGTTAAAACTGAAAGGTTTGTAAATTTAAGAGAATGCTAAAAGTTAGTTTGTTGAAATAAATGTGGTATATATAATATTTGTGAGTTGACTTGTCATTTTTAAGCTCATTCTCACAATCCATCTTAAGATTTTACTCAAGTTCCTCATGTCCTCATAGTCCACACGCTTTGGTCCAACCTCTACGAACTGTGACATAATGATATTATTGTTCTGATGGCAAAACAAAACCATTGCTGGGAAAGTCCGCTTATACCAGAAACTTTGTTGGAAATACAGGTTTGAGGAGGAACTTAGTAAATTTCCGCATCTCCAGCTTTGATAGCGGTTGAATTTTGTAATGAAATATTTAGTGAAGCCAGTATTGACATGTTGGCTGTGATGTATTTCCCCATCATAAACCACACCCTATAAGGTTCTGAATCTGCACCTAATGATGGTAGATTTGTTTAATGTCAAAGTTAGAAACAGTTAAACAGCAGTAGGGTTAGGGGTTATGATTCAGGGGTTAGTGTTACTTAGGGTTAGGGTTAACTACTGTCAGTTCAGCTACAATAAAACCAATATAAGTGCCAATGTTGTGTAGGCTTTACTTTTAGCTGCTGCTTGTGTTCATTTCTCTGCTGAGCTTGCATTCTCAGTTATAGAGCTTTGTGGCTAAAACAACACAGCAGAAACTGCGGCTCAATCAGGCCTTCTGTCAGTCATTTTTATCAGTAATGGTCTGTTTTGAGTCACAACCAGACAGTACTGTGTGTGCATAACAAACAAGATCTTGCCCTTAGGCGGAAATGTTGGTGACTGTCGATCAGACACCTTGCAGTTAGTGCACGGACTTGACAGAGAGATTGTCAAACAAAAACGGTTGCTTCAAACAGTGGAGGAAAGGTGGCATTAATCAATGGCAGTGGATATTTATACATGATTGTAATGTTATTCAAACCTCTGGAATCAATACAAAACTGGCTCGAGTGTCCCGTCGTTTTTGCCCACAAAGAAAACTCAGAGTCCATCAGAGAGGAAGAGGGCCAAATGATATCTGCAGCCAAAGGCTTCTGAAGCGTATAGGAGAAACAGCCATAGTGTTTAAAATATAAGCTAAATAATGGAAAACACTGGAGGTCAATAGACTCTGCTGTGGGTTCAGGTGCAGGAATGTTGGGAGGTGGTGCTGAGCTATAAAACCTCTTAAACAAACCGGTGGATTTTTTTCCATTTCTTGTCAAAACCTATTATTTAGGAGACTAAAACCTAAATAAGAAGATCACTTAAGCAACAATATTTAAAGATATGTCGAAATTGTTAAACAAAATATTCATCAGGTTCAAAATTAATCGCATTGAAGATGAATGTTGTTGATAAAATGTCTTTGAGGAAAGAGAAAAATCTAGATTTGTTATTACAAACCTCTGGTAAACCAAACAAAATGCTCCGCTCGGCAGAATATATGTGACGTTTCATCTAAAGTCATCTTGTTGTGTGTAAGCACACCTCAAGTGATCATGGTTATTAGGGGTAGAAAGAATTCTGTTTGTGTTCCGGGGCGACAGCTGACAGGGCGCCATGATTGTCAGCAAAACCTCACAGAAGTAACCAAGAAAACCCACTGATGCACTGAACTGTGCTGAAGTCCAAAATAAAGGTGGGGTAGGATTTTCTTTCTTTTTCTTTTTTTTTCAGTAAGCATCACAAACATTATTCCGAGAAGATTTTTGAATGTCCAAATTAAATTGAACAAGTGAAACTTTAAACTGCCACCAAGAAGTGACGTTGTCTCATACTGGTTAATATTAGTTCTCAGAGGAGGGGAACTACAAAGGAAGAACAAAAATGTTGTTCCGCTGGTAACTACTTTAAATTAGTTATGCAGTTCTATTTAAAAAAAATAAAGATGTTTCCTGGAAATGCTAAATTTGAAAAAAATCTTTTAATAGTTTCAGAGGGTTTCTGTTTTACTTTGAAAGGTTAGCAGTCTTTTTTTTTGGAGTTTCACAGAGTTTTTTTTTTCTTCTTCTTCTTTTATGTTTTGAACCTTCTACCATTTCCAACATTCCCACTGCAGCACATCACCACAACAATACTTCATGCTGTTTGCAACCTTTCATAAGAGTTTTGTATTTTGCTGTAAAAAAGAAGCTACATTGTTTAACATCGATTTTGAAAAATGTCAACTCAGGATACAGTTGAAACCTACTCAAATGATGAAGATGAACCTGATGTGTCTCGCACCACATTCCATTAAAAACGTGGAAGATTTGTATATATTTGGATTTATGATAACTGGATTTCTGCTGATCGGAGGAGGCAGAGTCCTGGTTTATCAATAGATTTAGTTTATTATTATTTAGTTTAGAGCGTTGGTTCTTTGTGTGTGTTCTTCATCTTTGTCTTCTGTCCCGATCAACTCCTGTGTGCACATGGCCCCTCTTCTCATTCTCAGCTAATGTTTGGTTCAAACTTCCCTTCCTATTCTTAAACTGTTTACATGCCTGGATCTCTCCTCGTGTTTCCACTCCATTCCCCATAATCCTCAGTGTTTGGTGCCTGTTTGGATCAGATTAAACATGTTATTTTCCATTGTTTGGATCATTGGACTTGGCTTTTTCCATCCTTACAGCCACTTTTGTTCATTTTCTTGCCTATTTTGTTGTTCTTTAAAGTTACTCACATGTTTTTTTGTGTCTCACTATGTCCTAGATTTGGGACAAAGAGAAAGTGAGGTTGATTTTACTTCTTTTTTTTATGTGTGTGTGACCTCAGCACGTGCGCACATGATGCACCGGCAGCCTCTTTTGGAGCCCTTGACTTCATTGTGGAGAAGCAGCGAAAGCCTGATTCCCGTTCCTCCTTCCAGCCCCTCAGTGTGTTTACAATTCCGCAACTGCTGGTTGCCATGGAGCTGTAGTGAATGAGCTCCAGATGCCAGATCTCTGAGCCAACCAAGGAAGAGCAGTGAGTCATCACAGCCCACTAAGCCCTCCCTTCCTACTGAGCTCTTCTGGAACACAACTTGTCCAGTTCTTCTTCACATTTACTGTGTTAGCATTCCTCTCCTTCATGTTTCGCCTCGCTGCCCGGCAGCGTAAACACCAAACATTTGTCTCTGTCTTTGGGATTTTCTTTGACCCTGAATCCCCTGTCACTTCAGCAGTTTGGACCAGAATGTTATTAGCCTTGTTCAACAGATGAAGAAGGATGGGAAAAACGCTGCAAAATTAAACATTGTTTACAACCTATTGTCAGTGATGGATGGGTTCGTGCACAAACAGCTTTATCACCTTTTGTTTGAAGGACAAACTGGGATCCTCAGACCATAAAACCCTGACGTGTTTTTTTATTCCTTCATTTATGTTGAGGTTTTCTAACATTAGACACCCTTTTTAAAGGGTAGTTCTTTTAAAAAATTGGGTCATGTTACACTCTCAGCTGTCAGATCTATCTAGGGAAACTCGCTGAGGACTAGCAGACTATCCTTATAGGGGACTCAACCTGTGATGTTTTAGATGGAAAAAAAAGTCAAAGATCTTCATATTGAGCTCATACTGAGATTGTTTAGTTTAGTTTGCTCTACAGAAGTATAATATATTTCTATATATTTATCAAAAGTAGCTTTTTCTTAAAGTTCAAACATTTTAATTGAGTTTCTGTGGAAAGCTTATGAACAATTATCTGTTTTAGTTAGCTTTTTAGTGATTCAGATTGGAGAAATTGTTTCATTTTGGCAGGACTGAAAAGATAATAACCATGCTCATTATGCTGATTATGTGACAATGCATTTACTATTTTCTAATAAACCTTTTTTTTTTAATGTGCTGATTTTTTTTACTTCAAGCAAATGCAACCCTCTAAAAGTTGAGCACAGATATAACCAGCTGGTGATGGTCTGATTAACCACAGGTGTAAAAACAAGGCGAGACAAGATGTGGCATCTGATAAGGCCATTTATCATAAAGCTATTAGCATCTTTGGTTTTACTTTCCTTTTAAGTCACAGAGTTACTGAAATACCATCAGTTTCACGTAAGTCACCGATATAAGATTTTTTTTTCTTGTACTTTTCTTTGTTATAACTGTCAAGCAGGTACTGACTATAAAAAAAAAGACAACGACAGAGAAATCCCTAACAGTAAGCCTGCATCGCTGGGAAACACCCTGTGATTTACCTGAGACAACAGGTCCAGACAGATGACATTACTGTATTAGCCGTATATGTTAATGCTCAAAATGCAGCTGAGGGAACAGGAAAATGCATTCACAAAGTGTATGAAAAAAAAAACAGCATTAAGACAACAGTGAACAGATGGAAGAGGTTTTTAGCATATTCTGACTCACTTCCTGATCATTTTATCTGATGAGGAAACAATCAACTTATTTTCATTTTACACTATAAAACATTAAATCTTTCTACTAACCTACTATTGAATTTTATTTCTTTATGTTATAATCCTTATTATTATAAAAGACTGAAAGTAGGGTAATAAAAAATCCTCTTTTTCATATTTCTATGTTTTAATCTGTAAGGTTCCAGCAAGCTCATTTGACTTGACAGCATTGTTTGATTTAAAAATAACTCCATGTCCCACAAATTGTTCTTAAAAGTTTTGGTACATGGACAGTTACATAACAGATGATGTTTCGTGAGTGTTCTGTGAGAAAGGGGGGAGTGCCCGCGCTGCGTCAGGACTTTATTCAGAGCTGTACTGTGACGTTGTCGTTCCCTTTCCATTCGCAGCACAAATTATCATTGCCTTGGCAACAAAATGTGTACACACAAAAATAAACTTGAATTTCACAGTGTGTGCGCAAACTATCAGGGACCACTCAGCACAGATAAATACAGAACTTCTTTCTTCTTGTGAAACCGAATGGTTTTGAACATTATGGTAAACTTTTAAGTTTTCCCCAGTACTTTTGGAGTTCTTTCACAAACATTTAAAAGGAATTTTCAGAAAAAATAAATAAATGACCAAATCAGATGCTGCTTGGGATTTACCCCCCCCCCCCACACACACACACACACACAGACCAACCTAAAAAGGAAACGTGACACACCTCCAGCTGTCTGCCTGGTGGCAGTGTAGTGAATCAAACAGAAAGCAGCAGCTGGCGGACCGCCTGCAGGCAGCACCCAGGGTGGAAAGGTTATTCCTCAGGAATTTCTTCAGAGCTTGTCCCAGAACAAAATGTGATTGCTCCTTTGTTGTAGAAAATCAAATCGGTGCATCTTCACTGGTATTCATTAAGCCTGAGTATCATATGCTGTGCTTTATTATTGCCTAGGTTTTTAATTTGTGTAGCTTTTCTTATCATTTTGTGAGAAATGTTAATCAAACAACCTAAAGTACAAACAATTGTCTTCATGTCATACTATGACCACAAACTTACTGCATGTTATTGTTACTAAAAGACCATTTCTGATGTTCTACGTGTTTTTTATAGCTTTAAGTGTACAACTGAAACCAGCTGGCAGCTGATATCAGGTTTTCAAACTCACCAAACACTTTGAAAGTATCAAGTGACAGGCCTGAACACCTGCTCTTCCCTGGTACTTCATGGTACAATCACTACTTTATGCGTATATGGCTGCCATAAAACCAACACGACTCAGACCACATTTTAACTTCAAATGAGCATCAGCCAAGTTCTTATCTAACGAGTTTTATGTTACGCTTTCCCTTGAAGAGCAAAAATAACACAATGATGTACGGTTGTATTTTGAGTATCAGCAGAGCGATCCTGCTAAAGCTATCTCACCATCGAGCTTCCTTTGAAGCAGGTGCTCATAAAAGGCTCATATCTGCCTGTTTCAAAGAAACATATCAGCAGCTGAATTCAAATCAGACAGTGTGGTCATTTGCCATTCATGTTACATAATGTACTATGTAATACTAACATATACCGGCTATTGTGCTGACATGCTTTAACTCCAGGTTCAGGTATTACAAGAAACTGGATTAAAAACAAACTCAAGTGCATAAAAAACTATAAAAAACAGTATTTATTTATCAGAACATTTAACTGGAAAACAAAAACTCTGCCGTATTGCAGAAATTAAAATAAGCTGGAGCTGTTTGTGAGTTCACTGGTTCTAAACAATGAACAGGTTTAACAAAAAGGAAAGAAACATTGTAAACTTGGGCTCAGTGAACAAGAGTTTCCTGTAACAAAGCTTATCAAGAGACACGCTTTGAAACTGAGAAATCTATGTGAGTGCTGCGATGATGTAACAGCAAAGACAGCAGCCACTTACTGGATTACTGATTAAGATGTCAAACCTAAATTAAACAATGAAAACAACAAAGGTTTCATGCAAGTGATAAATTTAAAATGTTACTCATTATATCATCAAAAAGTCAATTTGATGTTGTCCTGATAGGTTGCATAAATACCTATTTTTTTCAGCAGAGACTTGTAGCTTTTATAGGAAAGCAACAACAATAAAACAACCATGTCTTCTTGTTAGTCAGTGCTATATTTATGCTATTTATTATTAGAAAAAAGTATGAATTTTATTCTTTGTAATTACATTTAGTAAGTTATTTACTGAGAAACTACGATTTGTAATTTTGGAAATATAGTTGCAAAATACAGTCCTATAGGATATTTCTGTAAGCATCAATCAAAAAAGAGTTAAAACCAAAAAACAACTGGATTTTTAGTTCTAAAGTTGATGTTTCGCTTCTCATCCAGGAGGCTTTTTTCAATTCAAAGTCTGTAGAGAGCTGAGAAGCTGACTTTAAGCATGTTTGAGATTTAATATCTTTTCAGAAACTTTTCTGGTAAAATGACCTTGTCAGAGGTTGAACCAAAGATATTGTGGTAGAATGTCATTTTTAGGCTTAGCTTAACATTTAAGACCAAAGTAGGGACTAGAGAATTTGCTTTTCCTATAAAAGAAATGCAGTGTTAATGCTTATTGCTAAAGCTGCTAAAGAAGCTGAAAATGTTTAATAGCAAAGCTGTTAATGGGAGTTCAATTTAAACAGCTGACATTTGCTGAAAGCAAAAAAAAAAAAAAAAGTAAAAAAGGAAAGATGTTTCAAAAAAGCTGAACAAAGCAGAAATGTAGTTAAAAATAGCAGTGACAAGTTGGCTTTAGCTGACAGATGGTAACGGAAATCACACTGGCAGAAAACTAAGTACAAAAAGTGATCTGAGCTAAAAATAGCTAAAAGATATCTTTAAATTGCTGAAATTTGTTTGTTGTACTAAGCAGTAAGAAGCTAAAATTATCACAGACAGGTGAAGTTAGTAAAGAAAAGCTCAAATAAATCAGTTAAAACAGTAGCTTAAAAGACAAAAAAACAGATTCAATTAGTCTAAAAAGCAGAAGAAGCACATAAAAGTTGAACTTAGCAGAAAAATAGCAGAAAGATACTCAAAATAGCAGTAAAAAGCTAAAATTAGAAAGAAAATACAGAAGGAAGCTGAAATTAGCACATAGAAGATGAACCAGAGTAAAAAAAGTGCAGTAAATATTTATAAACATTTTGTAGGGTGTTACAGATGTTGTAGACAACTCCATTCTGTTTCAATGAGATAAAAGTGGCCAAAAAAATAAAAACAGCTGCAAAAGTATAGGTGGCTGAAATACCAAACGTCATTGCTGAACTGAACGTTTTGATGAATGAAATGTTGAATTAGCACTACGTAGCTTCAAATCTGCTGCCCCTTCTTATCCTGCTGGGAGAACTATTCAGACATTTAGATAATCAAATGGCCAAAAACTCAGGAATGGAGATTAAAAAAAAAATAAAAAATTGGAGGAATCCATCTGCAGAGAAGTGTGGAGCATTGATCAGTGTTAATACAGCACGTGACTTTTCGTGTGTCGCACAGGTGCCATTGTATTGTAAGTATATATATATATAGAGTAAAAAAACAAACTTTTTTCCTCCACTGTACATTTTGTAAGCTTCCTAAGCAGCAGAAGAGGCTGAACCCATTTTTTTAATGAGCAGCTATAAGAATTTGTCTTTAGTCACTTCAGTGAGAACCAGGAAGCAAATACAAAATTAGACACACATACATATATGTATATAAAAAAGTAGAGTTTGTAATTCTATTCTTAAGAGCAGTTGTTTCAGATTCTGACTGAAAGTCTAAATTATCATTGACTATCAATACTATGACATACCATGTGTCATTATTTAGTTTTAGGTGGTGGAAATGGGCTTGTACAGTAAATGCATTAGCAAATACCTATAATGAAAATATTTTAGACTGCTTATAGATTTATGTCAAATACATATTTTTACATATCACAACATTGGTAATTTTTTCAGCTTTAATTTAAGCCATATTGTATAGAAATCGGATAAGAAACAAGGATGCTATGAATATTGTTATGACAGAGTCATGTGCATTGGAGCTGTATTGTATCGTTTTGTTGACAGGACTCAATGCATAGTAATGGAGGAGCATCACCAGCTATAGGCAATGTCCAATCCAGTAATACAGAAGAATGGTGTGGAGCTTTAACTGGGACAGATTTATGTAAAAATAATGGTAGATGTGAGATTTTTATTTTTTTAAATTTATTTTTATTTTTCGGAGTCTATAGACTCCATTAAAGAACCCAGTGTATTGCTATATCCGCAGTGAGAGGGGTTTCCCAGGAGCTCAGCATGGTGTGTCTCAGGGGCTATGAAAGGTGTGTGTGAAAACAAACACCAAACAACCCTGTTATGATGCATCAACTGTTCGACTTCCAATGGAGGATGTGGAGACCTTTAGGGTTATGTCCAAACTGCAGTTTACTACACCAAAACGGACCTGGAAATGGTCTGTGGACCATCAGTTAATGATCATTGTTCTACAGTGAGTTTTTGGTTTAATATTTCCCCTGCAGAATATGTATAACAATAAAAGTGAACAATACATGGAAATGCAGAGGATCTGCGGTTTCACAAATAGGAACAAAGCTGACCCTGTTGCAAAACTGTTTTGTTGTTTTGTTACGACGGGGCGGTGAAACGCAACAGAAAGTTCCTAAATATGTAATTAAATGCAGTAAACTGACATTAAATGAGTCATTTTATACTTCTAATCCCAAGCCTTTCTCATTTAGTGTGTTTTTAAATCTGTTTTAGTTTAGGCTTGTTGAACAGTATTTTTAATGTTTCACTTCTTGTCATGATTGGCAGAAAAGCATCAATGCGTGTTTATGCAACTTTGGGTTTTCAAGAAAGGATCTGTGGTTACATGCACACACTTGGGCAATTTTACTCTCTTTTCTTGAGAAGAACTTTATAATTTCACTATTATACACCTTGGCACAAGATTAGAAGGGATTTATTTTTCTCGGTTAAGCATAGTAAATCACAACAAAGGCATTTATGGATATCCCCCTCCCCTACATTTTTCATTTTAGAGCTGAAAAACAAACCCTTACGAAAATAGTGTTGTTTTTCTAATGATCCTTGGAACTTAGATGTAAAGGGAAAATAAGGGGGGATTCAATGTGCAGACAACCCTCTTCCCTTTTGTTTTTTTCCCAAAATCCCTGCTAGAGAATGAAAGGTATACCAGTAATAACAAGCAGCTGCCATGGAGATGTTCACTGAGGACACTCAGTGTTCTCGCGTCAAAAAAAAAAAAAAAAAAAAACACCCGGCAGGGAGAATGCTGTGGAAACAGTTCCTGCCACTTCCATGGAAATGCAGAAACAGCGAGGAGTGAACAATCAGACTCTGTGTGCTTTACTGTGTCTCAGCAGGCCTCAGGCAGCCCACAGTTCAAAGACTGCCCCACTGTTTATTTGCTTTCAAACTTCATATTCAAAAGTCATGATGGTGAAGATTCAACTCAATTCAGTTTATTTATATAGCGCCTTGTGACACACAACAACTGATCATTTTATAGACTGGAAGGCCTATAGAGGAAGCAGACATTTTGGTTTCTTTTGCTCTTTTTATGTGGAAAGATTTGCTAGATGTGCTAAAAGTTTTAGGTTTTGAGCTTTTCTGCCAACAATGATTTCAAATGAAATAAAGAATGACAAAGTCAACACGACAAGTCGCTGCGGATGACTGGATTTAATTTAAGGGCGTCAGTCAGAGGGCAGAATTTGGATTCGTACATGAAAGCATTTTATTGACTTACTGTCTTTTGTTTAACCATCAATCTTTATAGTGTTGTAACTGATTGGCTGGTTTTAGAAGCTGTAATGATTTTACATATTTAACCTCCAAAAATACATTTACCAAGAAATGCTCTTCTAAGCTCTATAAGTGGGCTAAAATGTGAGATGTTTGTCCATCCATCCATCCATCCATCCATCCATCCATCCACCTATCCATCCATCATCCATTCATCCATCCATCCATCCATCATCATCTATCCATCATCCATCCATCCATCCATCCATCCATCCGTCCGTCCGTCCATCTGTCCATCCATCCATCCATCCATCCATCCGTCCACCTATCCATCCATCATCCATTCATCCATCCATCCATTCGTCCATCCATCCATCCATCCATCCATCCGTCCATCATCCATTCATCCATCTGTCCATCCATCATCATCTATCCATCATCCTTCCTTCCATCCATCCATCCATCCATCCATCCATCCATCCATCCATCCATCCATCATCCATTCATCCATCCGTCCATCCATCATCATCTATCCATCATCCTTCCATCCGTCCGTCCATCCATCCATCCATCCATCCATCCATCCATCCATCCATCCATCCATCCATCCATCCATCATCCTTCCATCCATCCGTCCATCCATCCATCCATCCATCCATCCATCCATCCATCATCCATTCATCTATCCGTCCATCCATCATCATCTATCCATCATCCTTCCATCCATCCATCCATCCATCCATCCATCCATCCATCCATCGGTCCTTCCATCCGTCCGTCCATCCATCCATCCATCCATCCATCCATCCATCCATCCATCATCCGTCCATCCATCCATCCATCCATCCATCCATCTATCCATCCATCCATCATCATCTATCCATCATCCTTCCATCCGTCCGTCCATCCATCCATCCATCCATCCATCCATCATCATCTATCCATCATCCTTCCATCCATCCATCCATTCATCCATCCATCCATCCATCATCATCTATCCATCATCCGTCCATCCATCCATCCTTCCATCCATCCATTCATCCATCCATCATCCGTCCATCCATCCTTCCATCCATCCATCTATCCATCATCCTTCCATCCATTCATCCATCCATCCATCCATCCATCATCATCTATCCATCATCCGTCCATCCATCCTTCCATCCATCCATCCATCCATCATCCTTCCATCCATCCATCCATCCATCCATCCATCCATCCATCCATCCATCCATCCATCCATCCATCCATCCATCCATCCTCCTTACCTGCTTTATGCTTCTTACTTTATAGCCAACTCAATATAAAATATAACTTTAACAGATATTAAGCTAAATTTTTGATTTGGCATCAATATTTTTTTGTTAGCAAACAAAAATCCCTTGTCTCTTTCACATGACATGTTTTGCCAGACATGAATGCAGGCTGAGTCTGGAGCACTTATGGTTCAGGGAGCCTTCAGATACCAACAGATTATTACCAGAGTCATGCATAAATGAGCGCATTAAGCATCAGACACCACCTATTATATTTCAGCTCGGTTGAAACTTGATCGAAGTCTCACAGACCACCTTGTTTCCCTCCAGCAGATTTGGACTTTTTTTTGTGTATGTGTGTTATTTTTACAGCCTGCTTTGAAAGATTCCAAGGAACTTCTGGTGAATTTGTGCCTCCAAGGATTTGTTCTCCCTTCGGGGGAAAAAAGGCCTCACAGACTTGATGTTTTTTAAAAAAAAAAAATACAAATATGCAAAGTGTTGTGAAGAATGATTGATGCATTGTAGCTGCTGCAGCAGGCATTAGTAAACAAAAAGACTTCTATGACTTCAAAGATTATTAACTTTATTCATTTCATTAAAAAACAAAAACAAAAACAAAATACAAATACATAAAACAAAAAAATTCTGTCATAAAATGTACTTAAGTATTAAAAATAAAAGTATTGAGTAAAAATGAGTGGTTAGATTTTCCAAAATGACTTTTATTAGGAGGTGACCTCTCCAAAAAACATTTTTAAAGGTTTGCAGCTGTGATGGATTGTGTACAAAGTAATATGGTGTCAGAATGAGATATATTTATACTTCTCCTCCTAACACAATTAAATTCACGCTCCTGGAGGTGAAATTTATCAGGATAGTATTTGTAGTATTTAAAGCTAATCAGTCCACAGCTGTGTCTGGATGGTTTTGTCACTCAAACATTCACATGTCATTATTATTAACTGGTGTTAGATCTGAACATCTAGAGACTATGTATACAACAAAATGTATTTAACAGCTAATAAAATGGATTTTACATCCTCTTCAAACTTAAACTGAACCTACACACATTGTTGGAAGCAAATGATCGTATGATGAAATGACAAATTGATGCGAAGGAATAAACTCTTAAAAAAAGAACAATTTACAGATGGAACTCCTAAATACACACACACACACACACACAAGCGCGCTTCAGCAGGATGAGCTCACAGGTCAGAGGAGGACAAGAAAGACGCAGGCAGGCTGGATTTCACCAGACTGACTCATTTGTTTAATATAAAAAGGTTTTGAAATAAATAAACAGAATTTAACATTTTGTGTTCCCCTGTTTCTTGCTGGAATTAGCAGACTTTTTTAACCATGACAAATAATTATCAGTGCTGCTTATCTTGTTTATGTTGCTTAAAGGAATACTTTATCTCCTTTAAACCTTTAAACTTAGCCCCTTTTCACCAACATCGTCCTGAACAAGCACTGCAAAATGTAAAGCAAAGGTTCTTGGTAAAAACGGATATTTCCAGAAGTACGTCTTTCCTGCCTTTTTCATCTAATAAGCAAACCCCAAATTTCAAGAATTATGTCTTTTATTACCTTTTACGGGTATCAGACAGGAAATTGTGTTATAAATAAGCAACTACAACCAGCACAGTGAGATACATCATAAAAGTTTTAAATGAACAAGGGTGACTATTAGGCTGTTCCTACAGGTTGAGTCACAGTGTACACACCAGTAACTGTAAACTGGGATAGATCACTGTTCCCATCACACACACACACTCACACACACAAACACACACTCATACACACAGAGAGAGACTGA
>JARVGW010000194.1:11708322-11721577 GCA_031762495.1 Anablepsoides rubrolineatus
TATATATGTATATACTTTATACTAAAAGATGATTCTCTGTTGGTTTATGAATCTCTTCCTTTGGCAACTCTGTGTTGAGAAATTCATCCGATGACAAACTGGAACTAATGGAATAGTTGCAACATGAAACATTAGAAAACAGACAAATGAGAGACAGAGTTAAAAAAATAAAAACTAGCAGAGTTTTGTAGCACATACTTGCAAAACACTCTTCGCCAAAAACACATGGTTGCACAATTTACACACGAGGAGATGCTGAAATAGTTTGACATTTGAAGAAAAAAAGACAAAAACACGTCTCTGTGACTCCAGAGCTACCAGAACTGAATCATGGAGACTTTCCTGGGAGAGTCGACCTTAAAGTATTCATTTATAGAGAAGACGTGTTTTAACAATCAAGGCCGCTGTCGGGCTGTGTGTGTATGTGTGTGTGTGGTTGTGAGGTTGCATTTTTTTATGGGGAAGTGGATCATTTTTTTCTGTTTATGTGATGAAAAAATGGACTCAGATATTTTGCAATTGTGTCACTGGTCTTGTAACTACAGTTAACTGGAAATTGGCAATTGTGTTAGGATTGACGTCTTACAGATGACTTCTATTCTGATGATAAGGAGGAAGTTTACCAAAAAAACTGGGTGTTAAAGCATCTACCTCACTGCAATCATGAGTTCAGATTTATATATATGTTACCCTTCGCTCACTTTTTGAAGCATGAGTGCAAAAATGCAACTATCAGATCATGTTCCCACGTGATAAAGTGAAGCTGAATGAGAAGACCGAAGCACAGGAGGAGATAAAGTGGGAAGTTATCTTCTTAGTAACAATTCAAAGAATTGATTGCAGTTCTTTGAGAAACATGAGTCACTCTGTGGTGTATCAGGAAACCCTTCAGATGTTGGTCACAGCCTGCGTGACTCGAGCAAATTTCAACCCCATTTTACACAAAACACAATCCTCCTCCCTGTAACCCCACCCTCTTGGTTTCTCTCTTTTGGCTTCTCCAAAACCTTCACGCCGGCCGTGTGGGGGCACGGCCCACCCCTCCCCCACACTGTCTCTTGCACAGAAGTTTTACTTTACTCCGAGGCGTGCTCAGGTTTCAGTGTTTGTGATTCGAAAGTGGGAACAAAGAAACCGAGGTAGAGTTAAGTGAGTTATAGCACTTTTGTTCTGCAGCCTAAACCTTCCCCTCACAGAGACATAAACACTGTCCTGTCAGCCCAGATTACTGGTTGGAGATTATGAACAATACATGCAATAAATAATCTGTGGAAAGCTGCTGAAATAATAAATTTCTCTACCAAAAAAAAGAGAGAAAAAAAATATTTACTCAAGTTTTATTGATTAATTGATTTTATTTAGCAGTAATATTGCATGTACATACACATCTATTCATTATTGGATAACACAAGAATCACTTATTTCTATTATTTTAAGTTAACTTTAAGTTAAGATGTGACTCTTTCATCTGGAAGTCCACTTTCCTTCTGCACGTCAACTTTTTTTATATCACCGACTTCCTAATGCAAAGGTGAAGTAATATTTTTGCTTATATTATTATATATTATTATTATTTTTGCTTACATTTCTGAGAAAAGTGCTATATAAATAAAATTTTACTTACTTATGTGAGTGTGTTTGTAAAAATATCGATTACTGCCACAGCTAATAACATCAAAGTGGTTACAACGTATTCATAATTTCACACAATGAAAGTAACTTTTATGTGGGAGGAGTCGTCCTCAACTCCTCCTGCATGTGTCTGTGGTGGCCATCTTGAATTAAAAACACGATCCTGAAAGGTCCTTTTTAGTTTAAATCTGCATCCTTTTCCAATAAATGACGCTGCTGGAACACGAGTTGCGTCTCAATCATGTGTGAGAACAGGCAAATGTGAACAATACAGAGCACAGCACAGGAAGTGACACCTCTGGGACCCCCCTGGGTTTCAGCTGCCTCGTGACGAGATTCCCTTAAGCCCTCCCTTCTTGTATTTTACCACAGCGTGGCGGGTTTGTTCAGATAAAGAAACGAAACAAACAAAAATAGCGTTCGGGCTGATTTGATGGTTCCTTTGCTCTGCTTTGAGGTGGGCACACTGAGAACTTTGAGTTCCTGTAAAGATTTCACAAAGGTGGTCCAGAATTAGATGCAGTTTGTAAGAAGTGGCCCCCCTACTCCAGGAAGCTTGACTAATTTTTGTTTTTTGAGATTAGGTAGCTACGAGTTCTTTCCACTGCTTGATATTTAACTAAATTTGGAAACATATAGTGACATAAACTGAGAATACAACCATGGAACTTTTAATTGACAATTTCTTTTAACCTTTAAGTCTTTCTTTTTTTACTGTAACTGAGTTGAGAAATCATATGTTTTTTTTGTGTGGAACTTTTCTCTTTATCTATGGCTGCTTTGCGTGTTTGTGATGTGTGAAGGTAGCGATCGCAGAAGAAAACACTTGAGCGATGCAGAGAAGATAAGCCAGCACTCGCACACCAACTCGTGGGTAGTGAGAGTGAAACATCTGAGGCTTTTGGACATCAAAGATGGAAGCCTCGTATCTTCAATGTGAATCTGACTCAGGTGAGATGTGTGTGAAAAAAAGCCTCCTTTCACTTTCCCGGAAGAGTCTGCCTCAAAACTTTTCTTTTTGCCTTTTCTTTTTTTTTTTGGCTGTTTTTCCTGTCACACCAGATAACCAGAAAATGTAGTTTCCCATAAATTAAAGCAGAGTCATTTACCTGTCGAAAAGAAACAAAGCAGGGGGAAAAAGTACTTTAAATTTAAGAAAATGATGATCTTACAGGGTGTTGCTTCTCCTGATGTGGCCTTCCTGGAATCAAATCGATAACTTTATTTAGAAACCAAATAAGGCCTCCAACATTCAAATGTCCATTTATTCCAGTAACTCAGATATGACACATGGAAATGCCTCATTACACTTCACTGCACATGACATCAAGGCCCCTGTGTGCAACATTTCCCATCATTATGTTTATATGTAAAACTCTAGTTTTACTTACTTTTTTACTTTAGTTTTACTAGTTTATGTGAACATTTTTGGCTCCCTGTCATCCATGCTGGATGATGAATCTCAGTGCTACTGAAAGTTGGGCGATACTAATCTGATACCAAGTAAATGCAGGTCTAGTTTCGTCAATTTTGATTCTGATACTTGTCATGTTTGTTGAATGATTAAGTGATTTGGTCTTTAGTTAGTCAATTCTGATAAATCACAAGATACATGTTTTAGGCAAATAAAAATGTTTTTTACAAAACAAAACAATGTCACAAATAAAAATAATAAGATAAGTCCTATCGTTTACTACATAAAACTACATAAAATATCAAAAAAAGACACAAGTTTGCGCATGCATGTATATAAACAATTTGTGTGTTTGTGTACTATCTGTAAATATCAGTTATCCCTAATAACAAAGTCAATAACAATATAAAAAAATTCCATAGTGCACATGCATAATGTAGAGGACTAATAAATGACACCAAACAGTTTTGAGTCTCTCCACATGCTGACTTTATTTTTCACTTTATTTGTAAAAACTAAAGTCAGTAGTGCAAATAATGTGTAAACAAAAGAATCAAACTAATCCTGGTGGTGGGAAATAATTCATTTGTCCTTATTTGTATCCCTGTTTGTGCGTCTGTCTGTTAGCAAAATAACTCATGAACTATTGGATGTACTTTAGTGAAAACATGAAGAAAGGAATTTTTGGATGTACGTCTCTAACTAATTAACTTTGGGAGTCAGCTTAATTCAAAATAGCTGTTTATCCATCCATCCATCCATCCATCCATCCATCGATCCATCCATCCATCCATCCATCCATCCATCCATCCATCCATCCATCCATCCATCCATCCATCCATCCATTATTTTTACTTGGCCCAGACTTTTCTTACAGTACAGTACAGCCATATGACGGATCTACCAGCTGATTAACTATTCAAGTCAATTTGAATTAAATATCTATCAAAGTTAATCAATTTTATCCAACTCAGAATCTGTTACAACACTGTCAGTTTTAACAGATGTTAAGCTAAAGTTTGATGTAATGGCTAAGAGTCATTTACAACACATGCATGAAACTCTGCATTACCAAAACAGTCACAATTTTGTCATTGTC
The DNA here is from genome assembly GCA_031762495.1 of Anablepsoides rubrolineatus. Classification (NCBI taxonomy): domain Eukaryota; kingdom Metazoa; phylum Chordata; class Actinopteri; order Cyprinodontiformes; family Rivulidae; genus Anablepsoides; species Anablepsoides rubrolineatus. The sequence goes on from JARVGW010000194.1 coordinate 11,712,468, forward strand.
CATTATTTAGTTAGCACAGAAAGTAAGGAAATGTGTCTTTAGTAAATTATTTCTTTGTTGTATCCATGTTTTTTGGTATTGGAAAGCCTGTTGTATTTCCATTTAAAAGGTGCCACATTTGTAAGGAACATGCATTTGTAGGATGAGCAGTAGAGCGGAGTATGTGGGGTTGCATACGATACATTTGTCAAATGTTTTCTGCAAAACAGCTTATTTTGCTGCTGCTGTTGACACTTGTTTTGAGCTTCTAGTACCTCCAGGTTCTGCCAGTCAGGTGCCTGCTATAAAATTTATTGCTAAGAAGCATTGTTTCAACCATGAAATAATCTACCAAACATAAATTTCCTTACTTTGTGTGCTACGTATAGATGACCTTAAGTGTCTGGCATGAAATGTTATAAATGATGTAATTCTTTGTTTATAATTTACAAAAAGAGATTTCAAACTCTTTCACAGACAGAGCTTTAGTCTCAAGTTTTGCAAAACTGGACTTCCCCACATCATGCTGTTGACACTGTTAGGCCATTTCCCATCAGACTCTCTTAAAACATCTGGAGTGGATTCACCGAAATAGCAGCTTTTTGCTCATGCGTAGAACTCTAAATTTTATCTGCTCCCATGTGACAAACGACTCCTCCTGAAATAGATTTGTGGATTATTTGTGAAACGAGGGAACTTACAAACTGGGAATGGAAAACAGCGCACGAGCAAACTGTTTATCATAAATTCTGCACAAAGGCAAACAGCTCTTTGGAAAAAAGGTCTTTATTCAGAAGAGTTTCCATTAGCTCGGAATATAAACAGATCAGACTGAACATGAGAGCTGCTGCAACACACCACAAGACCCTGTTTAAACAAATGTCACCAGTGCTTCACTAAATTCTCATATTTGTCATTCTGCAGCAGCAAAAGTCATTTTTGGATAAAGGATTCTATATTTTTGGAATAAAGTAAACCTGATCAAACAACTGAAAAAAAAGGAGTCTTCACATGCTTTATGCATGCAAACACCACGTTTCCACTGGCCTCAACCTAAAAGATGATAATCTTGTACAACTGACAGTAAAGTGGTCAGAACAGTTTGCTGAAGTTGCTTCTTATCAAGAGGAAGCTTCTTGTTTCCAAGAAGTCTTGGCTGTTATCAAGTTTCTTTAAAGCTCATTTGCATGTGCTAACAATGCATTTTTTCCCCACTACTGATCAAAAAAGTAGGCGGCACAATAGCACAGGTATGAATTTATGATGAGGTGCAAAACAACAGCCTCAGAGCGGCAGTTTCTACTTAGTCATAAACAAAAACTAAGTTCTTGTGTAATTTGTTTTTCTCCTTTTCTCATGAGTCTCAAAATGCCAGAGTTGGAAGTCATACATGGCAACAAATGTCAGATGCACGCATGTCCTGCACACCCTGCTGAGTCAACAAACTGTCCCGGCTGCCACGGCACCGCCAGGAAAAATATTTACACCTAGAACCTTTCAGAATAAACGAATAATCAAAGGATGAAGGAGAGGGAGGAAGCTGGCTGAACACAAACACGTGAAAAGAATAATTGTCCTCTAAGCCAAACCAGCTGCGGCTTTTCTTAGCGGATGTCTTTACGAGAACGCTCCGTTGCCACAGTGACCAGGTAACGTAGTATCCCGGTGATCCTCCTGGGTAAAAAAGGCCCGGCGGCCAGGCTGTTTAGAATCCAAAGCTCCTGCAGGGCTGGAGAAGCTGAGCGGTGAAACCAAAGCGAAGACACAGCCGTGCACATGCACGTCGGTGTAGTAAATCCAACAAAGGTGTGGTGGAGGCACACTTATTGTGAGCAGCTGAAAACCTCCAGGCTTGAATAAACAGATCAAATTCAACCGCCTTTTGTTCGACACAAAACATGTGAGCTCCTGTCACATGCAGGCGGTACCGACTCATCAAATTGACTGGTTGTGAACTCACTCACCTCTTCTAAGTATCCAAGCTCTACCTGATCACATGAAATCTGTTTTCTGTTAGGAAAATTGAGCATAAACTAGTGAACAGGTTTACAGGAGATATGTCATGCTGGTAAATCCTTTTTTTTCACATTTACATCCATATAAAGTGGAACTGCAATGCTTTGGTCTGAATTCCTCCTTATTGTAACTCCACAAACCCCTCTTTCACCCCTTTTCTGAGGTGTGTCTCAGATCAACTCGTAATGAGGCTGCCTCTTTAAATCCAAACAAGGTGCTTCACACCCCCTCCACCAGAGTAGTTTGATAGAGGGGTTCATGCCTATATAGCGGTGCAGAAACATTACTTTTTTACAAATTAATTAAAAGATGTCAATAACAGAAGAAGAGCCAGAGTCTGACCCAGAGCCAGAGGAGAATGAAGACGACCAAGTTGTAGTTGTAGTGTTCAGATCTTATTTGTCTGATACGTTACAAGTGCTGTGACGTAACAGTTCAGAAAATGTTATGGAGAGACAGAAAACTGAGCAGGCTGAAAAATATGACCAAAATGGAATATAAAGATGTCTACGCAGAGCCGGAAGAGTCTAAATTAAACTTTTCTGCACTCCTAAAGACTCCAAATACACAACAAAATGCATTTAACAGCTAAAAATATGGATTTTGCACAATATGTCCCCTTTAGGAAGGAATAATTTGTTGTACGTTTACACCACATGGCTGCCACATAATCAGCAAAAAAAACTGACTACAACTCAACCAGTTTTACAGATATTAGGCTAGGATTTAGTGTGATAACAGCTGAACATCACATTACACATATTTATTTAAAGAAAGATAATATGCTTCACATTTAGTTTTTTTTGTTTGTTTCCTATTCTAAAAGAATAACCGTGTAGAGGACTCTAATTCTCAGAAGCAGCTTTAAATGGACATGTTTTCTGATTAAGCTGGATAAAGTGCAGACCAAGCTGCACAGTGAATGATCCAGACTCCATTTCCAACCTGTCTGGTGTCCAGTGTTGTGAAACCAAAGCCTCCGTGGTCTGAGGTAATGCTGCAGTGTGTGTGGAGTGTGTGTGGAGTGTGTGTGTGTGTGTGCAGATAGCTGCGCGAGTAGATCAGATGACAGAACAGAGACCATGAAGAAGTGCTCCGATTTCCTTCTATTTTTCTGAGTTTTATTTCTTATCACCTTCCTGACACACGTGTGTCCTCCCCACCTCCTGCTTCACCTTGCTGTCGCAATTTTCTTTTGTCCTGCTGAAGCTGAAAATTGACATAAGAGCCCATAAAACCTTGTCCTGGATTTTTACACCAAACCGCTTGTTTTATATCAGCGCGACAGCTCATTCACACGGAGGAAAAGTGTGAAAAAAAACCTTTCACTTTTGTCACCTAACAGATGTTAAAAATCTGACTTGCAAATTCATAAAAAGAAGTGTGAAAAATACAACTGCTATTAGTTTTTACAGGATTTACAATATTTGTGCAAACTGCCAACTGACAGCTGAAAAAGTACGAGGAATGAACCCATATTAATACTAAAACAAGTCAATGAATGGATGATTTATCAGATAATCTGTTGCATAAAAATCCATTAACTTATATAAAGACTTGCTGCAGATGAGCAGATGGATGCATTTAACTGCATTTGAAATAAACACTTTTTTAGTTCTGACACTAAAATATCACCATAAAGGTGAAGAAGAATCAAACCTCTGACTGAATCAATAGAAATTAAAGGTGAACTTATTCCACATTATGTGAGAAGAAAGTAAAAGGGAAGTTTTCTGTGTGAGAGTTCTGTCTGTTTTTAATCAGAAATGATTTTCCAGTCAGTTTGCACGCTGATGGTACTTTTAGAGATATCATTATCTGGGTTTGGTTCATTTTTTCTCTCAAAAACAAAGTTATTACAATTTATTTTTACAGTAAATTATTAAAAGCTTTGACCTTACAGCTTGTTTGAAAGGAACATCTGAAGGAAATGCTGCTTAGCTACAGTTTAATTGAGTTTTACTCTCAAACTCAAAACATGTGTGAGTTATTATAGGGGAAATTATATTTAATAGAAAGGTCAAACACAATCAGAGCATACGTTATCATGTTTGATTTGTTTATATTTTCAGAAAGCTTTTAGGTTTTACTGCCGTTTGTCACATTCTAACACATTTTTGGTCTAAAATGTTCTCTTTTTATGGCATAAAACATGAACACAAAGTTTTCGATGATAATGACACACAGTGTTAAAGTTTTTTTTTCTTTTATCTCTTGTTCTTGCCTATTTATCTGATTGCTTTGATAACTGGTTCCAGAGAAACTGGACGTGACTAGGCCTGAAGACATTTACGACCACGTCTACTCTGCTTAATCATAGTTTAGATGATTTTCAAAGGTGTGATTATGGGTGAAAGGTGCAGGAGCACACCTAGCCAAAATCTTAAGAAATCTCACCAGATGAGTCAGAAGGTGAGTAAAATGATGAGCTTATAAAGAAAATGTGTTTCATTCCTTCATAGGTTTATTCAAATTCACACAAAGATCCTCTGTTTGCTCAGTGAGGGTTCTGGGTTCACAGATTAAAAATGGGACACAGTGGTGAGGTGAAAAACCACTCCTGAGCCTGTAAATATCCCCTCAACGTTCCCACCCACCTCGTCTCACAGACCTCAGTGAGGGAAACGTTTGTTCTGTGTCTGACAGGAAACCCTAAAGGAAAGGCTGTCAGGTCAGTTTGTGATCTGAACAAACTAATCATTCAAAGAATAAAGGGACGTTCACCTCTCAATGTCTCCAAATAATAAAATTAAAGTTTGGAGAGGCTGTGGCAGAAACTGAAAGGAGGTTTTATTAATAAAACTCTAAAAAAAGTGTCTTCACTGAAGAAACTCTGCTGGTCTGAATGGTTCAAAACTGCAAAACAAAAAAAAAGGTTCAACAAAAAATATTTATATAATTATGGTTGGATGAGAAGTATTTAATATTTATTTATTTATTGTTCTTTAACCAGGCAAGTCCCGTTCAGATCGCAGATCTCTTTTTCAAGGGAGGCCTGGGCCTGAAGGCAACCTATTGTACATATTTTTGGGGGTGGGGGAAACCGGAGCACGAGCAAACTCCGCACAAAATGACACCAGGTCCAAACCGGGGATTAAATCCAGGACCTTCTTGCTGTGAGGCGTAAGTGCTAACCACTGAGCCACCGTGCCGCCAAATTGATACCCTTCTGACACTGGATCCCATCACACTCCAGCAGGACATATTAGACACATTTATGAAGATGGCACATCTCAAATTTATCAACATTAATGTTTTATCATATTTTAGAGTTAAAAATGTTTTTTTGGGGGGAAGTTGGGGTTTTGCACTATTAACCCTGTTGCATGACATAAGCTTTTATTCTTAATGGCTTTTACCCCTCTTACATGTTATTTTTACAATGTAGGCAGTTTTAAAAGCAGTATTTTTACACTTTTACTTGAATAAAAAGCTTGAGGTGATACATTTATTTCTAAAAAAGACTTCTACTTAAGTAATAAATGTGAATACTTTTGACACTTCTAATAAAAAAATCTATTGTAAAATCTAGTGTTTTTACTTTGGTAAAAGAACAGAGACTTTCTTATTAAACACTTGAAGAATGACCTTTTTCTAGAAGGTCCATATTATGATTATTGATGCATACCTTCAGCTGCCGAGTCTGTTTGCAAAGCCACATACACATGTAATGGAAAATAAGGCTTGGAAATATCCTCAATCAAATGTATGGATGGTCAAGCCATGCTATTGTTGAAATTATTTCTTTGGAACTCATTTCAAAAGGAAAACAACCCTTTGACTCGCTAATTTCCATTGAATTCAAGACAAACAAGTTTGACAAAGTTCCATCTGAACTGATGCAACGAGTTTCCCATTTGGACTTTCATATGAATCAGCTTCATACAGAGATATAACCTGGAATTTAGTCAGAATCATCATTTAAATGACTGGCTAAACAATTTCCTCTTTCTGAGTAACCAAACGAGAACCAGTCTGGTGCATCACAGCACAATCAGCAGCAATAGTTCCCATCATCCAACTGAAGGCATGTTAATTATTAGGTTTAAACTGATACAGCATATGAGGCAGCGTGACAATGTAAATTGACGCACTGTCACTCAGTCCTTCACATTTGTTAATGTGAGACGAGTTCAAATGTGTCAACGTCAGAGTTAAACTTTACTCTTTTGACTTTTACTTCCATAAATTAGACAGGTTGCAATATAATTGAATATATTAATACAAAACCTCAGCTTGGTCTTGAAACTACCAAAGGAGATGTGACACTTATATAAAGTTTTACATTAAGATGGAGGGGGAAACATGAGAATCAGAGAAAAAAATACAAAAGTACAGAGAGAGAGAGAGAGAGAGAGAAAAAGACCAGACGAGCAGGAAAAGACAGCTTAACAGTGAAAATCTTTTAAAATTCATATTTCTTCTGCACCTGGTTTCAGGACTGAGTTCATTTGAATAAAATTCGTGACTGCCTCATCAAATCTGGTCCAGTTTGTTTTTATTGGAAAGCAGCAGCAGCAGGAGGGGGACAAAGGGAGGGGTATGGGTTCATGAAAGTCTGGTGTTTGTGCAGGAGAGTTGGCTGAGAAACCACCAATGAGCTCATGTCGGCCCTTCTCTTCTTGGCTCCATTTTCCTTCCCCTCTGAGGGGTGCGTGCAGCGAGGCGCTGGCTGCATTGTTGAATTGCACTGCAGTGACCTTGTGCACTGCTGCGTGACACCACAGGTAGGAAGGATTCAAATAGGAAAAGGAAACACAGTGACCACCTCACAGCACTGTTTGATTTGGCAGAGGAGCTTATGAACACATATTGCACCTGTCAGCTGAAATCCTGCAGGGTCTAAAGGAGACGTAGCAGTGGACGGTTGTTATGTGAGGGGATGGAAACGTTACACTCATCTGTGTTTGTTTACCAAAAATGACTCCGAGCAGATTTGTGAGGGGGCTGCTGCTCACTCTGCCCACATCAAAAAGACTACAATATGAGCTTCTGTTCTAAAACTCTAAACAATAAACAGAAAACGATGGGGTGCAAAGTGTAAAATAAAATGTTAAAAAATGTCAGTAATATATTTCCATTATTTAACTCAATTTCTGAATGTAAAATACAAGTTAAAAAAATTCCACTAACATGTTGTTATTTAGCTTACTGTTCTTACAGTTTGCTAAATCAAAATCTAAAAATAAATCTTAAATGTTGCAGCTGAATGATAAAGCTTGCATTTTTTTCTAAATGGAGGATAGGCTCGGTTTTTGGCGGGATGTGAAGTGAAGTTCAGACACCGGCCTAAGCTGCAAGTTTGATGTCTTGTAGAGAAGCGTTAACAGCGTTAGCAGCGTTAGCAGTGTTAGCAGCGTTAGCAGAATTAGCAGCATTGGAAGCATTAGCAGTGTCACTGCCCGATCTGTACCGGAAGCAGAATCTGTACCGGAAGCTCAATCTGTACCGTCAGATCATTTGTGCATTTGCTAAAAGAAATACTATTGGGAGAGCTGTTTGGTTTTAGCATGTAGCATTTCGCTACATGGGTTCGTGACAGAATGGATTCGATTTCAGTCTTTTGTCGCCTGCAATGTTTCATGGAAAAGGCAAATTTTGCAACAGATGTGGATTTTTATTCCATGCAGACAAGCAGCATTAGTGGTTGCTTTTGTCACAGGATGATGTCACAACAAAAGCTGCACCAATGGCAAAGGCTGCGTTCTATTCTGAAATGCTGAAATGTAAACATCATTTAGCCACATTTAAGATTGAACTTTTAAATTTCAATATACACATTTAAATTTGAGCTTTAACATTTAGACAACATTTAACATTTGAATTTAGTAAAAACTTGCAAAATGAGCTAAAGAACAATACAATGTAGTGGGATTTTTTAAACTAGGATTTACACTCCTAAAGTAAGCTAAATAATGAAAATGTTTTAAATATTTTTAACACTTTATTTTGCAGTTTGTGCCCCTTAGAAAACTGAAGTGAGAAAACACATTTAGAGCTTATTTGCACATAAACTCCTTGGAGGTTTTGATGATTAATTTCTCTGCATATTTTTTTTCCCTTTTGCCTAAATGAACATGTGCAAAGAAACAAAGTTTTCTCAGAGGAATTCTGCTAAATAGATAAGTAGTGTTTGCAAACAGTTCACTTGAGGAAACACTTTCACCAGAATGGTCACGTGATCTTACTGTAATGAGACAGAAGAGAAAAGAAATAAATAGTTCCAGCCCTGCTGGGCCTTACTGGAAGCACAGCAGTATTTACATTTCCTCACATGACACACGTGTCACCTCATGCCAGTCAGGAGTAATTTAGAAACTGGAATTCAGAGAACTGGGCAGCAATACGTAGCTTCACAAAATTGTACGGAATTTGCTTGCACAGTTTGGGATATTATGTAAATGCTTTCATTGTTTACATTTTTAGAAATGTCTTCACATTTTTAACATCATTTTCAAAGTAGTCACATCTTATACTAGATACCTGAGACATTTAAGCAAAATAAACACAAATGTAAATAAAAAGAAGCTATGTTTGCTGTTTAAGTTAAAACTCTTTATTTGCCATTTTTTACACATTCACACATTACACAACAACAATAAAAAGACAAATAAGGTGCTATAAAGTCACATGCTAGTTATAATGCAAGGTTCAAGTTAAAATTGCTCTTACATAACAGTAATATGCAGTTGTAATTAAAATATATTACACTGTGTGTGCGTGATCAATTTTTCTGCTTTCTGTCTTAAGCTGAATATGTATTGTTTGTGAATATGCAAACAAATTCCTTGCATTAAAGCTCATAAATTAAAATATGTCCCTGCATTAAATACAGCAAACGTGTTTAAGCAAAAATGAAGTTTCCAGTCTGAGAACAGGTCTGAGTGTTTTTAGAAGTCATGCAGAACACAGTGAAATGCTGACACCTAGTGGTTGATGGAGTTCCACCTCAAACCAGAGAATTCCAAAGGGTGTCAGTTCCAGACACTGTGCTCTTCTGGATGATTACAGTTTTTCTCAGTTGCTAAAACACATTTATTGAAACCATCCATCCATTTCTCTAAACAGTAAACACAAAACCCAATTTTCAAACTACTTTCACAGAACCTCTAACT
>JARVGW010000194.1:11725815-11740942 GCA_031762495.1 Anablepsoides rubrolineatus
ATAAATGGGTTCGGGCAACTGATCATTTGGTTCGAAGAACAGGGTTTAGTGTTTTAGCAACTGAGAAAAACTGTAATTGCTTACTGGTTGGATGCGTTCATAATAATTCTGCCACAAAGATGAAGCACTGATCACACTCTTCCTCCTCTAAATGAAGCCATGAAGGGCACACTGATGGCCCCATGCTGCTTTTCAATATTCTTGTGTAAATTCTTCAGATGAATTTCTGCAATGAAACTCCTCTTTAAATTTCAACATGTTTGATTGTTTTGGGCTTATATTTTCAGTTCCAAACGTGTCAACATGAGTCTTTGTCAAAAAAAAAAGAACTTAGCACAAAATGTAAGGACATTTGTGTTTGGTAATATTTCTTTGTTTTAACAATGGTTTTTAACAATAACTCATTTAGCTTTTAAATGGTGCCACATTTGTAAAGAACATGCATTTGTGAGATGAGCAGTAGAGCTTAGTATGTTGGTTGCACACATGAACAATTTACCAAAACTTCTCTGTCAAACAGCTGATTCACTTCACTTGTTCTGAGATTCTGGTACCCCCAGGGAAGATTTATTGTCAAGAAGCTTTGTTACAACAAATAAATAATCTACCAAACACACATTTCCTTACTTAGTGTGCCACATATAAGCTAACTTTTAGATAAATACGGTATTGTCACTTTTGTACTATTTTATGATGAGAAGTATTGAGTTGTAGCTGTTTTGATCAAACATTGAAAATGACAACATGCTGAGTCGCATGTGTTATTGCTCAGAGAATGTGTTGTGAATTACGTGCAGCTACTAACACACCAAATGTTGGCTCAGTATTTGTAAAATGGATTGAGTTATGTTGTGTTTTCTAATGTTGATTATTAGTAAAAGGAATCTGGAATTAGCAAGACATCAAAGGTTAATCATTTGATGTACAATCAATAACTTCTCTCTTAGAATCTTGTTTAAGTGGTGGTTCTGGAGACATTTTGCCAATAACCAAACAGGATTGATGCTAATTACTGCTGAAGTTTTAAGCTGTTGACCTGAAATAGCCTGAGTGCAAACAAGTAATTGTTTTTTTTTATGTTCTGGGAGGCATGATTGACAGAGGGAAACAGTGAGTAACACAAGCAAAGACATACATCCCGAAAACTAGGAGCAGAAAAATAGAAACATGACATTACCAAACATGCCAAGAGCTCGTGTGATTTTTTAACCAACTTTTAATTTTTACAGAATCAAATAAAACTACTGATTATACCCAGTGCCTGACACAGATGTGTGACACAGTGGGAATGGAGACGAAGAGGATTAAACACTAACGATTTGGATGATTTTCCCTTCAGGGGGAAATGAACAAGGGACTTGTTAACTAAAGTTGTTTCCAAAATTGCTGTGTAAAAATCAATGCTCTTGAGCTGACTGGTGTTGTCAACAGATTAGCAGTGAAAAAAGTCTGCAAAACATTTCTACAAATAGGAAATAAACTCTAACATTATTGCTGCAACAGTTGTATACAGATAAGAAACACTTTTTATTCATTCCCAACAGATTTACATAAAACAAAATCTATTGCTTTAGTTTAAATTGACAGTATTTTTACTTCTTGTGCCGTGCTTTTTATTTGCATAAGACGGTTTATATGTGAAGTTAGTGAGAGTTTAGAATACATTAGCAGTATGTGCAAAAAGAAAACTGGGATTTCCTGCATTAATTAGTGTTTTCTTTCTTACATTAAGCCCCACTGTCAGAACTACATGCTGTGTGTCATTATTTTCAATTTCCTCTGTGCACTTAATGGTTAGAATCTAGTAAAAAGAAAACAATTCCTGCATGAAGTAAAAAATGATATGTTCAGCCTGCATTGAGCTGAAGTTCAAATGTATTTTTTTGTGTGCTTTGAGCATCTCTGATTATATTTGAGAAGCTATTTTTTTTTTCAAATTCTAGGCTCTTTCTAAGCCTCTGGTTGTTTTTTTGCTGCATCCTTTGCAAAATGACAAGTTTAAAAACAGCAGCGATTGCTCTGGCTGCATTTTGTTCCATGTTTCCAAAGCAGTCTTGAACCAAAAATTAAATTTAAAAAAAAGCTGCATAGAAAGCATTTTTATTTGTAGATTTGTTAATTCTTAGTCAGAAAATAGTATGGAGATTCAGGAGTGTTGACTCAGATTATAGGTTGTGTCACAGTTTATTAGGTTAGATGGTGTAACAGCACATCTGCTGCAGAGTCGTTGGACATTTTTTCCCAGCAGCTGATTTCTTGCACTCAGTTTACCTTGTGGCCCTCTTTTGCATTATTTGTTGGCTTCATTTACCCTTATTAGCCTCACGTGGACCGTGTGCTCCAGCAGTTTGGTAACTGTATAAAGAAAGGCTGCTCTGAGTAGATAAGAGCCCTTTCAGCTTCCATAGAAACAATATGTCTTTCCAGAGAGAGAGTGAGAGAGAAAAAATGAGAGACAAGATTTATTTCAACAAAAAGGAGATGACAAAGGTGTGAAGAAAAATAAATCCTTTTATGTTTTGTCCCCCTTTTGCATTTTATTCTGGTGCTTTTCAGCTGTAATGTGTCAGACTTCTCATTTTGTTCCTGTCAGATGGATGCTGCCTGACTTGGTCAGTTAAACAACCCTGGGTTTTAAGATCCTACATGAAGACAGGATCGATCCACCAAATCTCTCCAACTGACAGACGACCACTCTTCCCTCTGAGCTGTCCATATAAAATACTCAAGTTTGTTAGTTTGCAGCATCCTGATAACTTGAGGATTTTGCACATGTTAATGATGAGTTACAGGGGAACAAAAACAAAATGGTGATGTAATCCAATTGAAATACAATATTGTGTGATTATGTGCATGTTTAAAATAGTCTTTTCCCCAAAACTCACAAAACAGAAAAATGTTGAGGCTCAGCATCTTTTGTCCATGTTAAGAGAGACAACTAGAAACCAGATGTTGAAGAAACAAAGCATAAGTTATTGCTGCCAGTTCAATTTTTAAGTCCAGCTTCTCCATTTAAGAAACTGTAACATTTTGCTAACTAAAAAAATAAGAATTCACCTAAAATAAACATTTTTAGGAGTTGTTTTAGGTCTGACTTGCTGCTGTGTGTTCAAATATGCATTTCCTCCAAAATAAATAGTTAGTTTTAATTCTTTTTTGCAACCTCTTGTCTCTAGTGAGCAGACTCTGGCTCCAAAAACACAACAAATCTTAAACTAAGAACATAAATAGATTTAAATGACTGTACATGTTTAGTTTTGGATATTACAAAAGCCTAAGGTTGCACATCTCACATTTTCAAGGTTAAAATTTCAAGGTTTTAATTGTAAATTCTTACGAAAATAAATTTATTTTGAGTGCCCAACAGAACATATTCAGTTAGTTAAATTTTGGCTCAGATTTGCAAGTTTACGGTTTTATTCTGAGTGTCTGTCACAGAAACTAAAAGAGCTCAGTTTCAGCTCCTGCCTCCTTCGGGTCCCGCTCTCAGGAAGAACGTTTTGCATTAATTGCCTAAAAATGACAGATTGCCATGCAGCTGTTGACTTGTTGTTTGAGGATGTGATAAACTAAACACTCAGGAAAATATTTGACACATTTGTTTGTGTAGAAACACAAAAATAAAGATAAATAATTTGCTGGTTATTTTAGAAAGTTCTGGATATTCAACCAAGGTTAAAACGTATTTTATTATCAAAAGGTTTTAAAGTTAGATTAAAACAATCTGAACAAGAAAACTTATTTAATTTACAGATTTTCATTCGATTAAACACAAATTAGGTAAAAAAACAAAAACAATAAGTAAAAAAAAGAAGTATTGCTTTTAAAGGAATTAGGAGCAAAGTGCTACGAATCTATTGAAAGATCATTAGCTGGTGCAGCTGCCTCAGTTTGTTGCTGCATGTCTCTGATTGTGTTTACAAAATGCCAACATCAGCACGGATTTTATATAAGCTACCCGTCAATCTGTAAAGGGTCGAAAAAAAAAAACATTTTCTTTTGAGATCCTGAATGTTTTCCATTCTTACATGCCAATCTTTCAAGGAATGGATGCCTCAGATGGTTCACCCCGAGGTCAGGTGGTGTAATGTTCTGAGAAACGGCAGCAAGAAATAAAGAAATAAAGCATCTCAAAACCTTCTCAGTCAGCAATCAGATGGCAAAGATCATGACAGCACGGTTTGACAAAGACTAAATAAGTATTGTTTGTCTGCAGTGTTTGTCAGATAAAAAGCCTCTTCTTTCTAAAATGAAAAATAAATAAAATGTCTGCATGGATTAAAAAGCTGAACAAACCAGAAATCTTATCTAACAGAATACGAAAAATTTAAATTTGAAGTGTTTGGCCATAATATACAGCCTCTTGATTTGGAGAAAACCAAACACAATATATCTGCGTAAACTTTTCATACTCAGTCAGAATCTTCATTTCTATCCAACTGAACTGGTGTGGGGACAGTTCAAGAAAGCTTTGCATAAATAAATACGTGCAAACCTCACTAAACTGGTGAAAATGTCTCTACAATTACGTGAGAGACTGATAGAGTCATACAGAAGACGATTACCTAAAGTACGTCCCAGATGGCATTTGGTGTAAACGTATTTACACGATGAAACATCTCACAGGGCGTCCAAACATTTTCCTGCAAATATATTCATTCTGGAAATGGTGCAACTGGATGTTTGCTCAGAACCTTAAATAAAAATAAATGTAGTAAACTCTTTATCAGTTGGATGCTTTAGGACAGGCGTGTTGAACTCCTTCTCACAAAGGGCCACATGAGCATTATTTGTGTGTAACTCCAACTAAACACATAACATTACATTCCTCTACTCATTGCTATGGCTTTGTACTGCTAACAAACAATAACTGAGCTCTACTTGGCATTTCCTGCATAGAAACAGCATTTTAACATGTCTTCTTATAAACACTGAAATGTGTACAACTGACTAAATGTTAAATAAATAATACACAAGTTCTAAAATAAGACAGCTTTACTCACTGTTGAGTTGTGGTAAGTTGTAGCTGCCATCTTGAATTCTGAACTTTCCCACTTTCTGACAGAAAAATCCAAACTGGAGAGATGTTTCAATTAAGCTTTATGACTTGTAAGTGGGAAATTCCCACTTCACATTTGTACATTACACCTTTTTTTCCTGCCCCAGAGCGCGCCCCTCCTTGAAGCATTGTTTTAAAGACATGCTGAAGTGGGAGTATTGAAAATGGTAGGAGGTTCTTAAAGAGACAGAGGTCAATTTCAAGGTATTTGGATAGGCTGTGATGTAAAGTCAGATTTATTTTTTGATATATACAGCTTTTTCATAACAACTGAAGGTAACATAGTTACATGATTGTGGTATAGAATTGAACTATGTGTCTGGAAAATACATAATACCTCCCCTTTAATACTTTGAAACTTTTGTGGACTACATAAACTGCAGTGGTGGGCTACATTTGGCCTGCGAGCCTTGAGTTTGACACGTGCTCTAGGAGATTTGAATAAAAAGCCAACGTTTTCCTCATTTTAACATTTAGCTATGATTTTGTTATGCTAATTATATATTTTGTTACAGTTTGGCTAATTTTAGGTATAGGAAATTTTACGAACAAATTTAGTTTTATGACACATGCTCTTATGAACTGGCTGAGTTCCAGTGTTGGTTCTTGAGTCCCCAGTCGCAGTTCATAATTTACCTAAATAGAGTTAATTTGTCTGTAAGCAAATATAATAAAACTAAAATCCATGGCATTTTCAGCATCTAGAAGGATGCAATTACCATTGGTGTTCACTGAACGGGGCACAAGTCTAATTAACTTTTCAAGTGGTTCCTGGGAAACAGAAACACATCACTTTCACATCCCTCCAGGGATCCGGTCCCTCCTCGGTTTATGAGACTACTCAATCCTGAGACCTCAGCCTCAGCTCAGGCCTTCAGTGGCAGCGCTGGAATGAAATGATGGGGAGCCGAGCAGGCGTCCTAACAGGTTACAGATTTAAGCAGCCGCCTCGGCCTGACAGAAGGAATTAAGTCGTGGAGATGAGCAGCTCAGTTTCTGCTTTTTGGCAAAAAGAATTTGATGCTCACTCCAAACAAATTAACAAATAATCAGATTAAAGAGTTTGATTTTACACATAATAGAAAAAACATGAGAATAGATAATAATGACCTGGTTCATACTGAACATTCTGCAGCAGCTTTTTCACCCTCAGTGTTACTGGATGTAATCTGGCTCAGAAGGATTACTACAACCTGACTCCTCACAGTGGCAGCCTCCATCTCAGTAATGTGTTCATCTGTTTTACATTCACCAAGTCAGTTTGTTGTCCTTGAGGGCAGTGACGTATCCACATTTCTAAAAAGCCTGGTGCTTAATTCATTATGAGGATCGACTCCAGATTGAGAAGCAACAACCGGTGGCCGTGACTTCAGTTCCAACACATTTGTTTTGTAAAACACAGGAAATCTTTAGCTCTTTAGACTCTTGCGTAATGGCTTGTACCAAAAATTCCAGTGTGTGATTTCTAACTCGCCTTGCGTCAAGTTTAATGATTTTTATCGCCTGCCCCAATGGGCAAAGGGCATTAATGTTTTTTTAATTGTCTGTGTGTATATTCATCTGTCTCTCGTTATGGGTTTTTACAGATACAGAGCTAAAATTTGGTGTGGTAATAGCTGAGCATCATCATCAACACATATATATGTTAAGCATTACATTCTAACTCTGCCAGTCTGTCTGTTAGTAAAATATCCTATGAGTCACTGCACATATTTCAGTGAAACTTTCAGGAAATATTGGCTCTGGATCTATAACTTGTTACATTTTGGGGTCAAAGCAATGCATTATGAAGGCTACTAAAATTTGAGCTATTGAAGCTGAGCGTCATTCCTAATGCATAACTTGAGCACTAACACATTGTAGTAGTACGAGATTGCACGATTTAAGCAAAAGAACCATGACTTTAACCTTTCTCAGGTCTTTATTAAAAATGGATCATGGACGATATGCATTTGTTCACTGAATGCTTGACCTTAAATTGAAATATGAATTCATGAAGTTAACTTTATGAGTTCTATTACTGACTGGAAGATTGTCTCATAAAATCTCTTGTCTACTGGAGATATGACTGCAGTACATTCACAGGAAAAATTGAAGACGCAGAGCATCGCATCATTCAAAAATTTTTTGCACCAACATATGTTGAATAATCAAAACAAATAAAACTAGAAAGCCAGTTTAATCTTGCATTTTGTGGTGGAGCAAAAGGTTTAGAGACAACAAGGACAAAACTCACAAAGACAACTCAAGGCCATCCCAGACAGAAAGTGACTGATTTACAGACGCTCCGTTTGCCCAATAAATTCTAACCTTTTTTTTTAGACATAATTCGCAGCAGAAAATTTGATCAAAGAAAGCAGTTGTGAAAAGCCCAAATAAATCCTTAAAACGAGGCTTGGTGCTTCTCTGAGGCAAATTTACTGCTTTTTGTCAAAGGGAAGGGCACACACCAACGAGTAATGGTTCAGCACCAACTTCTGTCAGAGTGGATTGAATTATGTCTCATAAAAAATTTATGGGTTTTCAGCAGGTCTAATTTATAAAAAGGGGGCTGTGAGACTGAGCCCCTGAGCTTTTCCGTCCTCTTTTATCGCTCACTTCTCTCCTCTTCTTTCCTCACCATCTGAGGTCTGATGATTGGCCAAGGAACTGTAACACAAACAGCTGAGTGGACACAATGTTTCACAGCTTAGGCTTTGATTAACCAGCTCCAAGTACATCAAATTAGAGTGCAAATCACATTAAGGCAAACAAACATTTTAATGCTTTGGTTTCTGTCTTTGTCATTTTCTGCCCCTCCAGACTAAATAGTGGCATTTTCCACTGGTTTAGCAAAACATCTTGAAATTATAAAGCTACATTAGCAAAAACTGCATCTGATATTTCAAATTCAACATCATGAATGTAACTGAAGATTATGAAATCAGTTTTTCTAGTTTTGACATTTCCAACTCTTTCATTGAGTGAAATCCACTTGTAAAAAAATTGGATAAATGGATTTCAAAGACAACTGTGCTCCAAGATATTGATAAACTGTAATCACATTCCTCTAAAGTTGAAACAAACCAATCTTCACATACAGCTATTTTATTTTCTGTCAGACTCCTGCAGTGCTTTGTTTGTGTTCTGAGGATGACATTCAGACTTTCAAGTTAGCCAAAACAAAGAAGTGGCAGTAATACTTGTTGCTTGTGAACTTTATGGTGGATATGATGCAGAACACGTCTGTGCAGATAGTGAAGCTAATCAGGTAATCGTATTGTATCAACAATCAGAGCTAATTGTATGTAACAGGATTATAGAGTCACACAGTCTCTATGCATTCACCACTCAGCTGGAATAATGTTTTATTACTGTGTTCAACAAGTAAACATCAAACTGTTCATTAAAGCTTACAGAATGTCTGTCATGACTGGAATAATTACACACATCATATACAGCCATGAATCTTACAGCAAGTACTAATTGTTGCTTATTAAACCAATAGTTTGGATTGTTTAAAGTGATGCTCTCTGGAAAGATTATGAACAGTAAATATCTTACCTGTTGTAGCTAGAACTTTGATAAAGAAGTCAAAGATTAATGCCTTTAAATTGTTACTAAAACAACTCATGTATCAAATTACAAATTGATGCAAATGTTTTATAAACCTTTATAATGGTGTCTGTTTTGAATTACACAGTTATTTAGAATAAATTGTCTGAGCAAATATTAGCAGCAGTTATTTATTTTGTACATAAATAGGTCTTAAAATTACTCCATCTGTATTTTGAGACGTCCTCTGACAGAAAACCTTCAAGGTAAATGTTCAGGTCTAAAAATCTCACTGAAAATTAATATCAATTCTTTTTTAAAAGTGGTTCAAATCTGCCTATTTTCAATTTGCACACTTGTACTCCATCAGAATAAATCATAAAAGTAAGGCTAGCTGCTGAGGTGGGAAGAAAACAAAAATGAGGTAGAGGTGAAAATAATGTCCTCAGTCAAGAATGCAGTTTTGCAAGCTGCACACATAAATATAAAACATGATTAATAATAATAATAATAATAATAATAATAATAATAATAATAATAATCCATAAATCATCCACGCAATACTCAGAATACAACAAAATATCAACAATTTTCCTTCAATGAGTCATCAACAGCACCTCTATTTTTCCTCAATGACATCATTCAGGGAACTTCTACAACAGGTAAGATGTCAACTGTTCATAATCTTTCCACAGAACCCCACTTCAAAGATCAAAAGCATTGCTTCAACAAGAATGTTTTAACTTGCATTTTGCAGAGAAAAGATGTCTCATTGCATGGCAATATTGCACACTATTGTGTTATTCTAAATGTAAAACATGCAGTACACATGCACATATTTTTATGTGGAAGCACTAACTGTATTCTCACCTTGTTTTCATGATTACTGCAACTAGTGGCAGCTTGGGCACACAGGTTTGTAAGCATACAGCATAACAAACATTAAAATGCTGCTCTAAAAGTGAAATAACTCAGCAACGTCTCAAACTTGACTTAATACTGGATGTTTTGTTTTAAAGCTGTGAAGTGCAAATTTACTCCCGTTCATGGAGCAGCAACTTAACAGCTGTTCTGCTTAAAACAATGTGAAATAATACATTGCTTCTTCTTTTTTTGTTGTTGTTGTTGGTCTGCATGGTGTGGTCAAATATTTTAGGTGGTAGTTCATTTCAGCAGTTTTAACTTTAATAAAATATACATAAACAGTTCTTCATGGCAGAGAGCCTATGCATCAAAATGAAAACAAATCCATTCCCCTGAAGGCTTGTCTTCACATGGCAGAAATAAACTCAGTTACATGGTTATATAGCAACAAGGCTGACAAATCCTGCGCTGATACATTCAAAAGAGGGGTTGGGGGGTGATGGTGGGGGGTGGATAAATACTGCTCCGCTGTAATTATCCTGGTCCGCTTCATTTTCTTGTTTGTTTGACCACATCCCTCAGCATTACTACAGGCTGGGTCAGCAGAAGGAAAATAATACAGCAAGAAGATGAAAGGCATCACAATGCACGGTGTTCACAATGAAGCCGATGCTCCAACAAATCATTTAATCAGCTTCTTTGTGTGTCTGCTTGCAGTTATAGAACCAGCTTGTGCTATATTCTGCACTCCTGGCTCTTGACCTGCCTGGCCTCTTGTGACCTTGTTTGCCATTAATAAATAAAGATGAATAAAATAAATAACTAAATAGAGCCCATGGGGTTTGTTATAACATGGTAATCGCTACACCAGAATCATAATGCCCCTTGATCTGAACGATCCTGGCAGCCAGCAGCAGCAGCAGACCAGTGGACACCTCCAGGCTGTAGGAGAGCCATGCGGTGGCCAAGGACCAGCCAAACGACACATGGACGTAAATTAGATTCTCAGGGGGCACGATTCGCTGGAACTCCTCCATGGCCTGATTGGAGTATCTGATGTAGATGCTGACCCCCGTCAGGGTGAAAACACCTGCAGGCAAAGAGGGGGAAAAAAAGCACAGAGGTTTTAAAATACAACGCCTCTCTGTGTCACTACAACACAGGAGATCACTCATCTTGTGAATTAAGTAGCTCTTTATCCCACTCTGCAATCACCAGGTTTTATTATATAAAACTAGCCACGCAGCTGTTTTTTTTTTTCCAAAACCCGATTTAGACAGAAAGCGTGAGAGTCACCAGTTCATCACAGAACAACACTTTACGCTCATGCCTACAACCAATTAACCCTGCTGTGGTACTCATACCTGTGGGATTTGTTTTCTTCTTATTTATTTAAAGAAATGCTGTCGAGCGAGCTGCCTTTTCAACCCAGCTGTCAGGAAAATACAAACCTGCAATAACAAGATCTATGTTTTGTGTTAAAGATATTTTTTCACGTGACAAAAAGCATGCACATGATCGTACTTTGTTTTTGTCTTGTGGAGACTTGCAGTTTTAGGAGGTAGTTGGGGGTGAAATTGACACATTTGTTTTTTAGACAGATGAATTCTTGACACAGGCAGGTGTTTTATCTGAGCCTGATACATTTTAAATTGGGCTAAAGTCCCTTTGTCTGAGCTGAAAAATATGTCTGGCTAGATAGGTAAACAAATAAACAAATAAAAGCCGATTACCAGGTAATTGCTAAGTGAGAGATTATATGTCTCCTAAGAGCCCAAGGAATTGAAAAACAAAATTGACAACATATTTATTTTTCAGGAAGACTGAATGTTTTTTGAGAATTTTTTTGTGAATATTTGCTTTTTAAATGAAGGACAAAGAGTGCCACTTTAGTGCTACATAGTAGACATGAAACAAGATAATAATGAAAGGAAAAAGGTTTGTAGTGTGGCTTTATGCTCTCTTTCAACTTGGACCTGAATGTATGTGTTTGTATCCCAAACTGATCTGCAGCATGTTGCAAAGATCACAGCCCTTTTTCACGTGAAAAAGTGGTTTTAAGACCTCTGGCAGGTGTTAACATGTCTGTCTGTCTGTCTGTCTGTCTGTCTGTCTGTCTGTCTGTCTGTCTGTCTGTCTGTCTCTGGACTGGGTCTGGACAGTATGAGAACAGCTCAAACTGAGCCATGAAGGGGTGACCATTTTGCAGATTTTCTATTTGTGTGGATCATTTAATATAATGACTGTTTTTGATTGTCTAGTGATGCACAAGACTCGCAAACGACGGAGATCTGTCTGATGGGGCTGGATTGTCTCTTATTTTTACTCTGTCTAGCAATTATCTGGTTGCTTTGAGACCAACGCTAACTCCAAATTACATAACGCCCCATGAATGGGTCAGAAAAGGAACATGGTAATTGATATTGTGAGTGCTGTGTTCTCTTTGCAACATTAAGTCTAGTTCTGATGATTGTCAAAAAGACAGTTTATGAGCCTGAACTATTTGGATATGTGGGTATAATACTGTATAATACTGTGAATGTAAAATAAATCATCACACTACTGAGATCAGTTATTTTCTATATGTTTTTGGCACATTTCTCTATTTCAATAATTTATATATCAAAACATTTAACTCCTTCAGGGCATTCCAGTGATGACTTAGTACTTCAGAAATGTATACTTTTTGAGATATTTAGCTTTTTCTGCTGTATTTTTTAAATGAATGGAGCACATTTCATCATTAAAACCTTTCAAAACATTTATACATCTTTATTGTACTTTTTCTCTTGTATTTTACTTCTGCATTTTAATCTCCTTTGTACTAAGTTTAGCTTCTATTTAGCTGATTTTAGTTTTAATCTGCTTTATTAACTATTGTTTTGATCTTTTCTGATATTTTTCTACAAATTGAAACTTTTTGGGCTTCTTTCAGCTGCTTTCTTCCAATTTCAGCTGTTTTCTGTGTTTTTAACTACTTTTTAGCTACTTTGAGCTTTTTTCAACTAAATTCAACTTTTTATGATAATTTAAGCATCCTGCTAAATTGATGTGTTTCTTTGTGCTAATTACAGCTATTTCAGTTACATTTTAGCTACTTTTAGGCTGGTTTCAGCTTTTTAGCTAGTCAAAGACTTTCAGAATTAAGCTGCATTTTTTCTGGAAATGCTAATTTTCTACAAATGTGCACACTTTGTTGAAGAGGTATATTTTCTTCAACAAATTATTTTTTTCTCTTTTTTTTCCTCACAACAAAGAACAGATAAATATAACCTTAAAAAGTTAATGATAACTTGTCTTTGATTGTAAATGAGGCCCATTTAAATATGAAATCAAACGTTTTGGAAATGAGTTTCTAAAGAACCATCACAAAACACGTTTTTGCTTCAAAGCAACTATGAACACCTGCAATTATTAGATTCAAAGGCAGCCTCTGTAAGCACATTTTCATTCAGTCATATGCAAATCATCTCGTTATGTCTGCTGATCATTTATTCATGAGACGCATAGCAGCGATGCCTCCCTCTGTGTAGCATTTATATATTTCATAATATATTTTAAACATTTTTGATTTGGGTTCATTAACAGACAGAAAATAAATGTTTGTTTAACTTCAGAGGTAGACCAGCAAAGAAAAAATATCACGCTATTAAATGTCAACAGCTAAAATATTCAGCCAATAATGAGCAATTCAAAATGACCTTTAAGAGGCCACTGAGGAAAGAAATCCACTTTTCTCTGCATTGTCCTCTGACTCTGTTTGCCTTTTCTAATTACTCATTTAATAAATTCCACAAAAGAGTTTTCTCACTTTGTCAAGCACAATGTAAACACAGGGGCATGAGAGAGTTAGAACTTGTAAATCTGGAGCTTTTCTGCTTCAGTAATCCTCACAAACTTCTGTTACAGTCAGGCAGCCACTGCAAGATCCAGCCAATATTTTATTGACCATAGTCTGCACTTTAATAGTAATAATAAAAATAAAAACAGCTGTTTTTTGTCAGATCTCGTGTAAAAAAAAAATCTAAGAAGATATATTTATCAGTCCAGCTGTGCGTCATACTTCAAGAGAGGGACCAAAACACAAACCCCAAATATGTGTCACTAAAATATCGAACTGAGAAGAAAAACAAAATGTTGCTAATGCATTAAATAAAAGGGATACAAATGGAACAAAGCACACACAAAATAAACCCATTACCTCTTTTTTGTTGTTGTTGGTACCTTGATTTTGAAAGCGGCAGAGCCTGGTTCTGGCAGGTCTTTTGATGTCGAATGAAGCAACACGCTCGGATCCGTTACTGACGACGATGCATTTTATAACAGCAGCCTCTAATCATTTGAATACAGTACTGTGAAAACATCTCGAGCAACAATTCTATTGAAGTTTATTTTTGATAAAAGCGGCTTTGTCAACATTTTTTTAAGTCCGGTGCTTGCAGCTTGCCCCTTGGCATGTCTGAGTTGTGTAAATGGTAAATGGTTTGCATTTTGAACATATTCATCACTCTTGGTATTCCTTTTGTTGTTTGTCGTCAATTTAAACATCTTAATTTAAATATAACCAATATCTTTACAAAAAATATGTCAGATTAAAGAAGTGAAATTAGAAAAAATACATATATAAATTGGAAATACATATCATATGACAGGTTTTGCTCATTTGACACCAAGATTGCCCACAGGTGGATTTAATTTAACAAATTATGGGCTTTCAAGCAAATAGGTTGAATGCACCACTTTTCAGATATATAAAAAAATAAACAGCACAAACTTAAAGAAATTTGTGTTTGGTTTGGTTTTTGTTTGTTTCAACTATGCTTCTTGACAATACATTTTATACCCTTGGAACGCCTGTTAATTTCCCTTTTAAATGATGCCACATGCATTTCTGGAATATGCAGTAAAGTATGGGTTGGACACATGAAAAAAATTGCAAAATCCTCTCTGCCAAAGAGCTTATTTTGCTGCTGCTGTTCACATTTGTTTTGAGCTTCTGGTACCCCACAGGTGCTGCCAATCAGGTGCCCGGTACAACATTTATTGCCAAGAAGCTTTGTTACAACAAAGAAATAATCCAAAACAATAGGTTGACTTCAGGCCCAGACCTCCCTTGCAAATAAGATCTGTGATCTCAATGGGATTTGACTGGGTATGTAAAGGTTAATAATAAAAATAATAGTAATAAAAAGTAAAAAAATTAATCTACCAAGCACAAATTTCCTAGCTATTTGTTCTAAGTATATTATTTAAAAACAAGCTTTTCCCTTTATTTAACTTCATTCTGGAGTATATTTTGGAAAAGCTCTGTTATTAATGCTGTATGTAGTTCCTTTATAACATCTTTAGGTTCTGCAAAATACATTATACTTTTTCTCATTCACCCATTCACACCCATTTCACACTATATATTGCACTTTAATGTTCTCACTGCACTGACAAGCATATTGGGGGCATCGGGGGGTTTCAGTTTGTTGCCAAGGACACTTATGCAGAGGCTGGGAATCAAAACCCCGACCTTCTAATTGGAAGGCAACCTGCCTACCACTGGGCCCAAATGTCCCGAGACTGTTTTAAATACAAAATCTAAAAATGTCTCGAGCAATGATTCTGTGGGCAAAAAAATGGTCTTCCATCCATCCATCCATCCCTCCATGCCCGCCGGCCCCG
>JARVGW010000194.1:11741042-11768990 GCA_031762495.1 Anablepsoides rubrolineatus
AGTCCCTCCTGGATGACTGAGCTTCTCACCCTATCTCTAAGGGAGAGCCCAGACACCCTGTGAAGGAAACTCATTTCAGCAGCTTGTATCCGCAATCTCGTTCTTTCAGTCACTACCCAAAGCTCGTGACCACAGATGAGGGTAGGAACGTAGACCAATCCGCCTGTCGATCTCCCGCTCCATCCTTCCCTCATTTGTGAACAAGACCCCGAGATACTTAAACTCCTCCACTTGGGGCAGGACCTCCTCCCTGACCTGGAGACCACAGTTGAATGCCTTCTCCCAGTCCACAAAACACATGTAGACAGGTTGGGTGAACTCCCATGCACCCTCCAGGAAAACTCAGAAATTTGAGTGATTTGATAAATTATTAAATATTATCAGGTTCTTGATAGTATTTAAATTCATGGGTGGAGTAAAAAAAAATAGGAGGGGAAACTATGACAGATAAAGATGAAGAACCACAGGCTTAATGTGACAGAAAAAAAATAACATCTACAGTATTTACATCAGAATATCTTGAATCAGTTGCATTTTGCTCTTTGAAGCTGTGGTTTCTCTAAAGTAGTTTCTCTTCTGCTCACAAAATATGCAAGAGCTCACTCTAAATTAACATTATGGAGACCCAGATGACATTCTTCAATTATTAAGAAATATGCAACGCTCACACAGTTGTAATGACTTTCTCACTGGCCAGCGGTTCACTGAACTGTGCTGCTCCTGACTACAAAAGCTGAATTTAGGATCTAGCAGCAGCTTTGGTCAGAAATGATAATTAAAAAAAAGCTGCTAAAATGTCAAGGTTTCCTCTTGTTCAGAAAAAAAATATTCAAACATTGTGTTGTGCACACTGACAATAAAAAGAAAAAAACTGTGCCTCTGCATGCGAAGCACACTGGTTCAGCAGAACATTACAGTGTGTGTGTGTGTGTGTGTGTGGACTCACTGCAACAAAGAAAGTAGGCTGCCGAAGCGATCAGCAACTTGGGGCTGCAGGCCAACGAGCTGACGAGTCCAACTATCCAACCCAGCACCAACAGAATGAGGCTGAGGGGCAATATGATGACCACCACCTTGTGCAAACCTGAAAATACACGTTTTAAAGAGACACATTTTGTGGTCTTGTTAGAGAGTCAGAGCTAAAATTGAGCTGTATTTCACAGTATAGCTGAGTGCAATCATTTGGAAAAAAAACACATCTGAGATTCCTAAATTGATTTTATTCATCTGGGGAGCCGTTGCCTTTTATTCCTATTGTCAGTAGCGTATAATCAACTTGCAGACTTAATTGAGGTAGCTTCTGTCTCAGCAAATGATTTAACTCGGTTTCCTCCTGTCAAGGTTGCAAACAAGGACTTGTTCTTCAAGTCCCTACGGACTCGGAGTTAAGTCATTTACCTTTTCAAAGGATTCCAGCCTGAACAGAATGTTAATGCAGCTTTATTGTTAGTCTTGTGAATATGACTGTCTGACAGCCACTTAGATTTCATGTAATTTCTTTGTCAGGTGAAAAAAAAAAGCAAACAAATGCACTCACCAAGAAGGTGCCGTTCTGTCTCTGACAGGCCAGACATATTTGCTGTGAAAGAAGAGATGACCGAACTCCTGTTTGCTCCTGAAAATGTCAGAGGAAAAGGTCACGTGACAAAACTGTACCCGGGCTAAGACGAACTTAAGAATGAAAAATGTACACCCCCCCATCCTCCCACCTATATGTGAACTTAATGTCTTATTGTAATATTTTTATTCAAAGGGAACACATTTTTTGTGACTCACTTACAAAATCAAAGTGATGTGAAGGTTTTAGTTTGAGATGCAATGTTCAGAAAAAAAATATAAAAAGAAGCTTCATATTGGATTTGAGCTGTGGTTTCTAGCTGCAGCAAACGAAGCACATCCGAAATCGGCATCTGTGCTGACTACAGAGATCATAAAATATCCAGAATAACTGCTTAACAAGCTCCTGAGCTGAGGAGGATAAGGATGTGAGCTGTCACGGTGATAAATGAGACGGTTTCATTGCATATTTTTGCAAAAGCACGTGGCTCATTATAATAGTTATATGATTTTTTTTATTTCAAACTTTAATAACTCAGCATATGTTTTACATGCACTACACCAATATGATGGTATCCTCTCTGCCTCACTACCACAACTGAAGCAGTTTCTGCACCTGCTTTCTTCACAGCAAACAGATGAGGGTTTAATCAGGAGCCTCTGAGGGATGCTGATCATCAGCACAATACAGCAGCAACAACAGACGAGGGGAAACTGATACATTCAACATGTGATGCACAAATGAGCTGAAGTCTTTATTTTCTGTGCAAACAATTTTAAATCTGATTAAATCTTAAATCTCTCCATGAAACAAAAGTTACACCAGATTTTACACTTGAATTGTTCTTAATAGAACAAACAGATTATGATAAATTAAAAACTCTAACCTTCATTGATCCTCCATAATCCAGAGTGTGAGCTCAGGTCATCCGGACCGGTGTAGTTGGGTTTATTCACATCGATTATGTACCAATAATCAGTCCCAATTGCCACAGCGAGGAGGCTGAAGCTCAGCAAACCTGTGAGTCCCGCCGTCAGAACCACCGGTCCGTACTTCATGATTTAACAGCTGCTGGTTGTAATCTAATTTAATCTAATCTAATCTGTAGAGACGCTCCACAGCGTCCTGAGGTCTCTCCAGATGAAGTCTTCCCTCCAAAGTGATGATTCTCCATCCCCACAGGCAGTTCAAAAAGAAAAGGCAAAAATAATAAAATAAATACTAACAACTAAAAAGAAACAAACAAAATCCTCACAGAGATTAAATCCACTCCACGAGCAATAGAGATTAAAAATGAAATGTTTAAATTAAAACAACTTCAATGCTACTATGTTTTATGTCCTCTCTTCATGTAGCGACTGCACGTCTGTTGGGTTTTCTGCGGCGCTCTTTGATCCATATCATCAAGTTGCGAGAATAAAGAACAAAGCTTCTGGCTTGTCCTTTCAAAATAAAACCACACTTACGGAACAAGCTGCACTTTTAGATTTTTATTATACAAAATAAAAGTCACCGAATAGTCACTAGTTTTATTTGAACCGGACCAATGACCATGATATAAAATGCTATTAAACTGAGATTAGGCTATTTAAAAATTAAACTCTAATGACTGATCTGTGTCTGTAAAATATCAAGCATGTTAGTTTTTGATGGAAATATATTATCAGAGGCAACAACTTCAACATAAATTGAATATTAGGGCACCATCAAATGGGAAGGAGAGGTGGAAAAACACCCACTTATCAGCGCTCAGTCAGCAGTCTCCCTGTTATAAAAATAAAAATCATAAACCACTTAAATTTAAATGAAACTCCCAGAAAGTAATTAACACAATTACCTCAACAAATAATTAAGTTCTGTGGTCAACCTGATTCAATATGGCCACCACATCATTCTTGGTAAACACAAAATGGCTATAACTCAACCAATTTTACAGATAATGAACAAAAACCTGGTGTTACATACACACATACTGAACAGATCATCTTTGTGTAAAACTTTTGTATGCAAGGGAGCAAGCTTTATGCATTATTTCAAGGTTCAGTACGTTGAGTCGACTGTGCTCAGTTATTAATATGAACGGTAAGGTAAAAAATCCCAAATGAAAATGTATTTTAAGTGATTAAAATTGCATATCATATCTTTCTTTTCTTTTGTTTGAAACAGAAAAAAACTGCCTTCAGGTCTAAGTTTGTCAGCGCTGCACATCTGGCCAAATGCACCTCTCTCTTGTGTAAAACACTCTGATGTACTGAGTGGGAATGGTGAGTAAAGAGCAATTTCCACATCCTGCAACAAATTCTGATTTGGTCTGAGCTTTGGAGTTCGCACTACAGGGCATTTTCAGTCCATTCCTTCATAGCCTATGGCTTTTGTTCTTGTTGCTGTCTGACAGGTAAATAAATATTTAACGAAGGTCTCGCTCACTGCAGACTTTTCTTTTTTCTCCACTTTCTGTACTCGCCAAAAAAAATCTAACCATTGTTATTTCTTTGCAAACAAAATAAAAAAGTAGATTTTTAACATCCAACATTGATTTTATGCAGAGTATTTGTAAAAAATCTATTTGTTTTTCATGTCTGATGAGGTCAAACAAAACACA
Source organism: Anablepsoides rubrolineatus (assembly GCA_031762495.1). Lineage (NCBI taxonomy): Eukaryota > Metazoa > Chordata > Actinopteri > Cyprinodontiformes > Rivulidae > Anablepsoides > Anablepsoides rubrolineatus. Next base: position 11,745,203 of record JARVGW010000194.1, read on the forward strand.
CAGCTTTTTTTTTTTTTTGAAATTCATATTTCTTGTTTGAAGGCTCACTTAAACACAAAAGCTTATTTCAGACATGCTTGGATCTGAAATCATTAAACAAGGATATTAAAATGTCCTACCTGAGGGATGACAATGAGTCAGTGTCATTTTCTTAGAAGAATTGGAGTAAACACCTCCAGAGGAGTTCTGGGAATCAACTTCATGTTGTTCTGTTAAGTGCTTTAGTTGATTTGGCTGATTGTTTGAAGACATGAGGTTGATCTTGTCACATCATCACAGAGCAACATATTTTCTCTAAAACAATTGCTTAAATGCACAGCTTCATAAAACACTTACAAGTTTGTGCTGCACTTCTCAACTAAAACAAGCAGACAAAACACAATGATTTTAAAAGCAACAGTGAAGCTTTATTTTATAGTTGGGGCATAGCTACAGTCTTTTGCTTAAAGTTTCAGAGTTATCTCCTTTATATAATGTCTTTCCTCACCAGGTTATTAAATTCAATGCATGTCTTTATTAACCTCCATTTGATTAAAATTCAAACCAGGACTTTAACTTGTACTTTTTGACTCGCTTGCTAAATTTATTCGTGAGTTTTCAGTCCAACTTTAGCTTGCAGACAGGTTGCCTCAAAACATCTTCAAATCTACTTTTATATGAAGCTGAATTTACAGTTTAATCAATGACCCCACATACCCAGACCTTGATGCGATGGAGTAAACCACAACATTTCATCTCTGTTCCACAGTTGTCAGGAAGAACTCTTGAAAATGCATCTTATCTCAAAATATTTGTTTATAACTGAATATAAATCAATCAAGTCAAATGGAATGTGTTATTTGTTACTTGAAGGACATTGCATTATTGAATGATTGCAAAAGAATGACTGTGTTTGACAGAAAAATGATTATTGTGCATGAATGCTGCATTCAGACTTTTGTTTTCCTGTTTAGAGCTTCATCCTCTTGTCAGTCCTGCATGTTGTGCAACGTAAACATTCATCAGGAATAATGTGCCCTGTTTTTGTTTTTTTGTAAATTTTATACTTTTTAAATGACTAACATTTCCTATAAAAACACACAAAATGTTTTTGTCTTTTAAATCTGTTTCAGCACTTGGTCTATTTTCTTACTTATTTTTACCTCTTAGCCAATATTCTGCTAATTTTAGCTTTCAGCTACCATTTTCTACATTTAGCTTTTAGTTATTCTTTTGTTTTATTCAGCGTTCAGCTAACTCATATCTACTTTTAACTTTTATCTACATTTTTGCTATTTTAAACTAGACTTTTGCTACTTATTTTGCTGCATTTAGCTATTTGCTATCAATTTGCTACTTGTAATGTAAATAGATATTATTTGGCTACTTTCATCTATTAGCTACTTTTAGCTTCTGTTCTCTGTATTTTAACTTTAAAAACTTAGTTTTGTCTTCGTCAAAGATGACATTCAGCTCAGGATTCACTGCAGTTTCACAGAAAATGCAATAAGTTAGTCAGTTTTTATAATGGATTGAATTTCTCCATGTTGTCACCGGCACAATGTTTGTTTTTCTTTATTCATTTTCTTTTTTATAGGATAGACATGATCTTTTTTCTTGGCAGACATTCCTTGTAGTTTAAATTTGTTCAGTGTCTGTCTGACTGTAGACACACGACTTACCTGCAAATCCTGGAAGACAAAGTTGGCACGTTTGAAGTCTGGTTTTATATTAAATTTGCAGAGGCAGTCAATCGGAAACAAACCGGTTGTTGAGATAAATCACTATTAGTAGCTGATAACCATTTAATTTCAAGTTCTTTGTATGTTATAACACTCTTTGCCAGACTCATTCACAATCGTGGAGGTTTTGAGAAGCCTTTTTCTTTGATTTTGAGATAAGGACAACATTCTAAAAGCAAAAAAATCTCAATGTCAAAGAATGTTAAGAATGAAAATAAAACAAGTTTCACGCTCTGCTTCTCAACCATTCACTTACCATTCGCACAACATTTGGAACCCCTGATTTAAAACATTATTGTTTTAAAAAAGGTGATGGAAAAAATAATGTTCTATCTGATAAGCAGGAGGTTGCAGCCCCATGAATAAATCATTCATGTAAAACAAATCAATCTAATTTCAGTGTGGAGTTCATAGACAAACATGAGGAAAAGCAGCGTTTTAGTGTGTGAGAACACACACCGCAGGCCTACATTTACCTCTCTGATTATTAGTTCTGACCTCTCTGTGACACGTACAGTCTATCTTTGAAAAGCTGTCTGCTCAGCATAATTGGTGAGCGGTGAGTTGTGTGTTTCAGTGTTGATGCTTTCATAGAACGCCTTTTTAGACAAATAGTAAAATTGTTTATGATGATTTTCCTATTAATTATCTTTAAATGGTACATTTTGCTAAGGTGATTCATTTTTTTCCCACCACAAACACAGACAATTTTAATTTGTTTTGAAAAACCCAGACTCAAGAAAAGGTGTACCGTAGGACTATTTTCTTAATGGCAGCATTACTTTGCACAGTTTTGACGCTGCACAAAAAAGGAGAGATACCATCAGCCCACTTTAATGGCGAAACTGATTAGTGATTACACCCATCTGTTCCAAGCCGTGTGTATTGCAGACACGTCTGAGCCGACACATCTGTGCTGCACGCTCTGTTCACTGAAGATGTGGCAGACAGAGTTCAATCAAAAAGCTTTTTATTCCAAATCACTTCTAATCAAGTAAATACAGCATTTTAACGCACACTGCCTTTGTGTTCTGACTCTTTCAGGAGTATGGAGGTAGGCTATGTTTGATTGTCTCCTCTTTTTATGTATAACATGATGCAAACAAAGTCTATTTTCAGAGCAAACAGTGTGGAAGTCCTCTTTACATTTTGATCTACTGAATGAGCTTCAGTCCCCTGCAATCTGTCTGTCAAATTGTCCTCCACTGGTTTACATCTGAATGTGTTGACTCCTTAAAGCTATGTTTATGGTCGACGCTTCGCTATGGGCGCAAGGATGCCATGTGACGCAATAGTGGCCTCCCCGCCCCTGCGAGTTGGCCCCGCACGATGTTCTGTCGCGAGGTCGTGCACCTCCAGGTTTTTGAAACTCCACAAGGACTGCGTGCACCGGAGACATCAACATACAAGATTTCAAAGGTGCTCTCGCTGAACGTGTACCAGCATTATGATGAAGTGATTCAACACAATCTGCTGGCTTCTTCTTTAAATTGTTCTCATGTACAGTGCCCTGAGACAACGTATGTTGTGACTTGGTGCTATATAAATAAACTGAATTGAATTGAATCAAAGTGCTGTTCTTCCATGACCAACAGGTGGCAGTACACTATCTAACCAGCATTTAGGTTGTGAAGAACGGGTGTAGAAGAAGAAATGTTTGACATCGCACAATCAAAAAAGTTTATTAAAAGTTTAAACAAATTATTAAAGTTAAAAGTTTATGTTTATTCCTGGATCCCCACTTTTACTCACTCTCTTCTTTGCTTTAACAAAGCGATCACGTGAAAAAAAAAAAAGCAATCACACATGTTTTTCCATTACGACACACGGACTCATCTTTGTTTAAAACTGTGGTGATTTCCTTCCACTTATTCTGTGCCATTTGAGTGTCTTTATGGTCTTTTGTGGAGGGATCATATAAATGCTGGTACATTCGGATACGTTCAGTGAGCTCACCTTCGAAATCTTGTGTCTCAGATCAACTCTTTTTAAAGCTGTCTCTTTAAATCCAAACAAATCACCCCGCCCACCAACTTTTAGATAGTTTGATAGCAAACTAGAATGTGTCTAGAATGCAAACGAGTCGCACAATATGACCCAAACAAAACATTAAGTTATCTGAGCACTAACACGTCTCATAAGAGGTCATAAAGCTGTGTGAGATCAGTTTATAACTTTGTCACTTCTCACCATCAGATGGTTACAGTTCAAAACCCTGACATGAAAAGAGCTCAGTGTTTTCTTAAAGGAATGCTAGGCCTTAAATTAAAACAAAGTTACTTAATTTACAGAAGTTATTTTCGTATTCGACCTCCAGTCTTCATCATCCGCCTTCACAGACACATTAAAAAAAACATGTTTAGGACCAGAGAGCGAGTGAAAACCTTGGGTCTGATTAGTTTTGCTCGCGTTATGATTTGTTTTTGTTTGCGCCTTTAGACACCTCTCCTCTAATTCAGCGATCAGTTCAGCATTGACTAACTTCCTGGGAAATATTAGCTTGGCAATCAAACGATTTTCCATCTTCACAGATTCATTAAAGAGATTGGTTTGAAATTGAGTAATCTATGTAATATCAAGACTGTGGAAGATGCTGAAAAAAAAATGTAATGGCTGAGTGATTCGCCAAAAGGTGGAAAAAACAGAACAAAAAGAATGACCTGTAATTTGTTTCTGATAACAGAAGTATATTTTTCTCTGTCCACTCCGGAAATCAATGTGGCTGTCTTTCTTCTTCACTGACTCAGACACAGATCGTCTGTCTGCTTGTTTTGTTTTTGTTTGTTTTTGTTTTTTGTAAAGGAGAATGTGTCTTTTTTCTGTTTACACATCTAAATTCTTGGCTTACTCATGACTTTCTATGTTTCTGGTTGTTTATAGAATTCCAATAATCTTTAACTCAGCTTTGTTTCTTCAGGGCTAAATCTAATAATTAGAACTTATATAAATAAAATGCAAAGTAAAGTGTTAAAACTATTCTTTGCATTTAATTTGTTTGGTTTTGTTAGAGTGAAGCTGTACATTAAAGTCATTTATGGTATTAAACTCAGTAGGCTTGTCTTTGTTTGCTGTCTTTAGAGTGCAGTGATGGTTGAAGTTGGGCTCAAGAGGTTTACAGATCTGCATTGTTCCCTTTGTTCACTGAATCCTAATTAAAAGTGGAAACTATGTCTGCTTCAGCAACATAAAGTGTGTTTATTTGCATCGGTCTGGCTCGTGGTAAAGCTTATAATGAAGTCATTAGAATTTGACTGTCACTTATAAGTCTAGCAGGGAAAAACACTAAACTGTTGAAACCTTTTAATTACCAACTGTAGATTTATTATCGTATTGCTTTGCTTCTATTCTGCTGATCCAGGATTTGAGCTTTCGAGCTGGTGGCTCCTTTTTGTTGTTGAGATCTAATTTTGACCATTGTTTACTGATTTTATTACATTGTGCCTCTCATGCAATATTGATATTTTATTAAAAGACCAATAAAAGCAGGGAGGAAACAAACTAAAACCTTGCAGATCTGGACTGAAGCCTGTGCATTAGTAGATGGGATTGTTTTTTGTTAATCATGTTTAGTTATGATTATTGATAACAAATGAACAAATATCCCTGTTTAACCTTCAGAGTTCAGAATGATGTAGTTTGAATTTGTGAGTATCTATGCACAATGGCAGTGATTTTTATTGTCCTTGAGCAGTTTTTTTTGTACTCTTTAATATATTTTGAGAAATACTTTTGTCACTTTATTTCTAATTACATATGTTAATTTGCTTAGCCAGTCTGTTTCATAGTGAATTAAAACCTTTCTGGTTGTGTGGATAGGAGGCAATTAGTCAAATCAGTGAAAAACAAGAAAGGTGTTGATAGAAAATGTGTTAAGCTGCTGGAGAGTTTTGTTGTCAAAGTGAGGCACCTCATGTTCTTAGTGGGGGTAAAATTGTTTTTGTTTCTAGTAATTGTTATACATTTTCATCATATAACCTCAAGAGAAGCTGTTATCAAGAGAACCTGGCAAACTGCCTATAGAATCCTGCTTTTTTCCCTCAGAAACATATGATTACACTCTGGGTGGCAGCTTAGTCCATTTTAAAAGTTGAAAGTAAAAGCAGTTATTAGAAAAATCAGTTTTAGCCTTTTATGCTTTTGTACTTTTATGGCTTATATGATTGTTGTGGCTACAGCTGGATGTGTAATTTTACAGCTGGTGTTGTAGAATAAAGAACTAAATAAGTACACAGTGCCCCCTAGTGTAGGGGAAATAATCTCTCACAGGCCACAGATAAACCTGATTGTTCATCAGATAACTGACAGATGTTACAGCATGTTGATCAGAATTACATCTGATATTTATCTTGACAGCAAATAACAATAATAATATTGTATTGCATATTATCATATTGTAATATATTGCCAAATTGTATTCTAGTAGTGTTGTAGCATATTGCGTTATAGTTTTGTAACCATGTTGCATCATATAAATCATATCATGTTCTTTTATATTGCAAAGTTTCATATTATACATGATCTTTTTTTAACAAGGATGATAAATTGAGGTTTTTCATGCAGGTATGGCATCTTATATATATGTATTACTCAGAATAAACTGCTCTGTCAAATATAGAATAATTTCAGTTTCTGTGAAGAACCAGCAGTCAATTTTCAAGGTTGTTTTTATTGTCAACGTTTTATAAATCTCATCAGAAACCCAAAACAGAATATAACTGTATGAACAAAATCAATTTTAAAATATGGCCAGAAGTTCTAGCAGGTCTAATACAGGTTGCACAATTAACCAAGCATTTTTACACATTGTTGCCAAAATATGTTCATTAATTGCAGATTGCACTCGTAAGAAATACTCTTTTAGACATTCCTCGGGAACTACCGTGGTTTAAATACTGACAAGAAAACAAGTGGCAAAATCTACAGGGGTAATTATACCAATTATAAGATCATCCTGTGTGCTGAAGATGAAAGATTTATGCTAAGTCTTTGCTTTTATTAGTGCGACAGATTCTAAGGAATAGTCCGTTCAGTCGATGCGCACTGTGCCCACTGAAAGTCAACAGGAAGCTATTTATGGTGTTTGCAGAGGAACTGTCGCTTTGAGAAAGTGTTGGGAAGATAAGAATTATTCTTATCAGTTGGATGTTCTTGGCTTGAAGATAAATCAGCTCTGTCACCATGTTTTCTATCTTTAGAGATGGTGCTGTTTGCTTACAAAGTAGAACTCATAGTCAGAAAGCCAATAAACCAATGGGCTGCATTTCAGTTTTTACATTCAAAAAATATTTGAAGCCTTCTTGGGAGTTTTATGTTGTCCAACAATTTTTATGGCTAAAATGTACTGTCAGATGTTGTAAGCCGTTTTGCTGAGTTTCATAAAAATATATGTATTAAAAACTCCTTATATGTTTTTATTTTAGCTTTTACTACCCACCCCGCAACATAAAAACTGGTAAAGATATCTATAAAAAAAGAAGAGTGGATAAGGCCTCCAGGCAGAAGCACTTTCAGACATCTCAGCAAGTACATTAAGTTTGCTCGTTTTTGGTTTATTGCTCATTCCTGATCTGTTTGTTTGTATGTTTTGGTCTGGACTCAACATTTTCTGCAAGTCTAACTTCAGTCATTTATGGATTTATTGTGCATTCTCAGTATTGCAAAGTTATGTGTCATTTTCTTTCTTGTCCTCTTCATCTACATCATATTTATCTTTTACGAAAGCTGGAACTGACCCATTTGGATATATAAAACGCCAACTAGCTCAAGCATTTACTGTGTTTTCTATGTGATTTTTGCTTTGCTTCAGTGCTGATTTTCTATTGAACATGTATGAAAACAATGCCAACCTCAAAGAAAAGTTTACAAAAGTTGTACAAGTGAGATCCTGATAAATATGTCTGCCGAGTCTAATGTGTAACATGCTTACAGAGCAATAGTTGTCTGAAAGGACTGGAGCAATATTCTTATAGCTCACTGATAACATTAAACATTTCCAAATTGTGGGTTTCATTTGATAAAAGCAATTTTTTGTCACCTTGATGACATCTAACATTCACACACACACATAAAAAAACGTTTATGAAGCTTTCTAAATTGTTCACATTTTCCCAATTAAAAAAAAAAACATCAAAAAACATGGGATCGGTTTCCTAGTATAAAAATAGGCAAGTTACGCTGTCAGTCCACTTCATTAGATTGGATAAAAGCAGGTCTTGCTCCTTGAAATCCTCCTCTTTTTGAGACCCTGTTGAGAACGCATCAGTACTCCCAGAGGCAAGATGCATCGATGGATGCACCGTCACACATTAGCGTGCCTCCCTGGTCTCCACGAAGATACTTGCCGTTGGAGCCCTTGATGGCGATGCGTCCGTGTTCTGGAAACTCGAGGAAAAAGTCCTCTGACTTTTCTCCATCTGAGTTTGCAAGGCCACTGGTTGAGACGTACCAGAACTTTCCATTCACGCCTGTAGGCACAGATCCGTTCATTATGATTCAACAATATGTACTAATAAAGATAAATTGTATAAACTCACTTCTCTCTGATGGTGAAATAAAATGTGTTTATTTATTTTTACCAAAAACTGAGGCCAAATGTCAAGGCTGCATGTGGAAAAACACATTCATCACCAAGGAGAAAACAGATGGGGGAATTGTACTTTTTGTTTTAAGCCAGTAATTTATGACATACTTTAGAGAAGGATTGTAGCCAGAACTCACTCTCACTTGTAGATATGTCTGTGTTTCACTTGACCCAGCAAGGTGCTTATGAAACCATGCTTTATTAAGATGACATGATAATGTTTGTTAAACAGTATGCATAAGAGGCCCTCAAACTGCCTCAGAGGGGGTCAGCACAGATCTTGATGAACAGCCTGATGGCTCTGTGTTAATTTCTGTCTTCCTGTTTATTGCAATAAACAAACTTAAACGACCATTCTACAAAGTGACTTTAAATTTCGTATCACGTATTTATGTTTCTTGTTAAATTAATAAACGTTAAAAGTCATGAATAGACAAAAAGTGGTGCTCAAATGCAATTCATTAAAACATTCTTTGTTAGCATGAGTTTTGCAACATTTCAGTCTGAGTAATAAAAGCATTTCTAAACAACAAGTTCTGTGATTAAGGTGAAAGTGTTTGCTAATGCACAGAGCAAACCAAACACTACATAAATAACTCATGCTGCATGCTGGTTGAAAGGTAATGATTTGGGCTTGCTTAGCAGCTACTGGATCTAAGCACCTTATAGGGTCTTTACATAAAATGGTTTCATGCTCAAAAAAGACAAGGCTGCCTCTTGTCATCCACAAACTCACCAGTTTCTCCAGTTGAATTAAAAAAAACAATGAAAATATTGTAAAAATGATCAAATATTAAATTATGTAATGGTATGTATGTAGTGTTTTCTCAGCAACAATGTGAAGGAAGCCCATCATAGAGCCACAGCTGTGTTGAAATAAAGAACTACACATCAAATGTGTGTCGGACGTAATCCATTCCTCAGCTGGCTGCTCACACATTGTCATTATTAGATCAAACCCCATTGCCTTACACATACTGTCCATTTTGGCTCTATGACTACCTCCCTCAGTGGCTCACTTAGACATCTTCAGCCTCTCAATTCTCCTTAGTTGGTACATAAATCATACCAAGCTGAGAAGAAGGCATTTCAGGCTCAGATTGCAAGTGTTTTGTAAAAAGGGTGAATGAGTCAACCATGAATTCCTCCTGCAATCTAAAGTTTTATCATGAAATATGAGGCCATCTGCCTGACAGCAGAAACATTGCCAAAAAAAAAAAAAAAAAAGCGGGCCACCCAACATGGCAATGATCTGCAGCATATAACAGCTAATTTAAAATAAAACGCCTCAAAAAGTAAGGTGTTTAATGACCCGGTCAAAATCCAGACCTGAATATAAACGACATGCTGTGATAGGGTCGTGCAGAAGATGATTGCTTTAAGTTGCTGCAGCTAAACTTGGCTCTACAGGCTGCTGAATCATTTTCCACATGCAGCTTCTGTATTTTTGGCTCATCTTTAATTAAAATGAACTCAGCCTATCACATATTATCATTCAGCTGGTTTTAATTTTAACACCTGGTGAGGAACAAATGATATTTTTGAGAATAATAAGTTAAAAACTAAATTTGACTGTTCCTCCTTTTTACTTTGACTTTACATATTAAAGACCAGATTCTGCATACATAAAAACTGACTTTTTATGTTGTAGGCTCCGTTGTTGAAGATCAATGAGAAGATGTCATAGACGGATCGATTGGCATCCAAAGTGTTGGAGTTCTTGTGGTGACACACGAAGCCATTCTCTCCACGGAGGATCAGCATTGGGCGGTTAATGAGTTTCATCAGGAATAATTCGTCATCACCTGGAGTGAACGGTACGTGTTGTTTGTCTTGCATGTATGGGCTGATACACAAGTGATTGTGGCAATAATGTCAGGCAAACACCGGCACTGAATCTCAAGTGAGTTGCCTAAAAAGCACTTACCCACTGCGTCGCTGACCGCTGAGAGCTGCCCATTTTTCTTTGTGCACACATACTTCCCATTACTTGCCTTGAGTGCTACCCTGTGTCCTCGCCACTCAATGTCAAACATTGTGTTGACCTCTCTGGAGGGAGGAGGGGGGACATGAACAAGCAAAAGGAAGAATTAAAGGCCTTTGTTGAAGGAATGTCATATTATCTATCTTTCATGTTTAAACCTATAAGATCTTATCTTGATAATCGAGTGAATTGCTGATGTTTTTTTGTTTATCTCATGATATATCATGATCTCACAGGATTTGTTCATGTTTGGAACATGTGTTGTAATTTCTTGTCAGTTAATGCCTCACCAAATTTTAACTCATTACCTGTAAAATTCACTGATGTATACTTTTTTGTGTAAGTTCAAGCCAGCTAGCTACCATCATTATTGGCCATTTTGTCGACTCCAAGTCCATCAGTTGTAGATTCCGCCACAAACTACTTTCTTACTTTAGTTTCATTAGTTTAGTTTCAGCAAGTTTACTACCATTCCAAATTTTAGTGCACAATCTGTAAAAGCCATTTTTTGTATTTATCAACTACAGTTGGATGGGCAGCCATCTTGAAGTGTGGTGACTCTAAAACAGGGTTATTCAACTGGTGGCTCGCAGACCACATCCAGCCCACAAGTGACCAAAGTTTGGCCAGTACTTTAATTACTAGAAGTTTGTTTAGTTAAACATAGACATGTGTGGTATCTACAGAAAATCCAGAATCTTAAATGGTAAAAACCATTTCTATGAACATCCAAGAGAGCTAAAACTACAAGCAGTTAAAGAAAGAACTAGCAAAGTGAAAATAAAATTGGTTTAAAAAAAAGTAAGATATGTATTAAATAGAAGGCATCATGTGTTTTTGTTTATTCAAACAATTATATATTGTTTCATTATAACTTATTCATGTTGTATTCATGATTCATGAATATGTTAACATAATTACTTTAATTACTGGATGTTTGGCCCCTGTCCTATTGGCCTGCATTAATTATAGCCCCCTGAGCAATTTAGTTGAATAGCCCTGCTCTAAAGTTAATCAAATATAGTGATATATTCACTAATCAATTTCTTAACGTTTCATCAAAATCCATCTAACTGTTTATTAGATATTTTGCTAACAAAGTTTATTCTATTAACTATTGTCAAAAATGTAAACATTGATCTTGCACAGTTAATGCAGAGCAGGGCCGGCTCTAGCTAATCTGGCAGCCTAGGCAAGATTTTGCGTGGTGGCCCTTGTGTAAATGTCTAAATCTTCCTGCCAATTTCCATACATTTCCATACCAAATTAAAAAGTTTCATCTTTGATATTATTTTTGTCTTTAGAAACCAGGTTCACCAACTAAAATAGTAATATATAATATAATATAAACAGAATACCAGAAGTCTACCTGCCAATGCTTGCTGACAGCAATGACAAATATCTGTTCATCTTAACGAGCACTTCTAGAGGGGTCCAGGGGTATACTCCACTGAAAAATTACAAGGTTTTTTTTCATGCCTCATTTGGGGTGCACCCTAGATAGGCAGAGCCCTTTGCATTTTCCTATGCTGCCTATGTCACAAGCAGGCTCTGACGCAGAGAGCATTGTTTGGGTTCACAATAAAAAGTAGTAGTTGGTTAGTATGTGCTTGTGTTGCAGGTGTCTGCTAGCATTTATTAATAGTTCATGGGCAGCACGATGGCTTAGTGGTTAGCACCAACGCCTCACAGAAAGAAGGTCCTGGGTTCAATCCCCGGTTCGGACCTGGGGTCTTTCTGTGCAGAGTTTGCATGTTCTCCTCGTGCTTGCATTGATTTTCTCTGGGTAATTCGGTCTCCCCCACAACACAAAAACATGTACAATAGGTTGCCTTCAGGCCAAGGTTGCCCTTGAAAAAGAGGTCTGCAATCTCAATTTGCCTGGTTCAATAACGGAAAATAAAATAATTATTTACAGATCTTTTATTTAATGGTCCTAAAAGCTACTCACACATCTGTGGCAGTGGACTGGATCTCTCCATGAGTCACTAAAGTCCAGTAGGATCCTCCGTTGGTCCTGAACATAGACTTTTTACTCTCCTTGTCAATCTCCATCTGGAACGTCTCCATGTCTGTCTCCACATCCTGATTGGCTGAGATGCTCACTCCTGGTAAAATGGAAAGAAAAACGCTTGTGATAATTGTGCTTTTATTATGAAAAAAAAAATAATAATAATAATCACAACACTGCACTGAATGTCTTTTAAATCAAATTTTGTGTAAATTTGGTCTCAAGTACATAATTGATTCAGCACTAACAACAACTATTCTGGTACTTTTGTTTTATTACATTTCTTGTGTTATTACTGTGACTCTTAGTGTTTCTTCCTCCTCACAGGCAGCAAATAAGGTTAGTTATCAAAATAATCAATGTTTTTAATCATTTCTTCATGCTTTAATGTAACACCTGGGAAAACACTAAACACAACATGATTTAATATTTGCTCATTTTTACAATATTTTTATTGTTTTTTAATTCATAGACAAGCTGTTTCTCATTCTGCTGATGAGCCTTCATTAACAAGACAGTTGCATTAGTATTTACTTTATTACAGTATTTTAAGTAATCACAATACGATGATGGTTTGTGGAAAAGGAAGCTTCATTTAAAAACAAATTTGTGTTACCTTACATGTTCTTTTAAATTGTTTTGTTAGGCAAATTTGTGTTTCTCAGAAGTCCAATATGCACAGTTTGGTGACATCTAGTGGCTTAATGGCTAACATCCATCCATCCGGTCATTTTCTTGAGTATTTTGAAAAACCTGCACACGCACAGGAAGAAGAAGCAAACGCCACCCAGAAAAGCTCAAAACCAGGGAGGGAATTTACAACCATCTTGTTGAAAGGCAACAGCTCTAACCACCGTCTGAACTGTCCAATTTTTAGATATGAACTGCTTCGGGGTGGACTAAAAACACAACGCTGTGCAATGATAATTATCGTTATTTGTGCATATTTCCCAAGATATCTTAACAAGTGTTTAAAATAAAGCTTATAAGAGGAAATGTTGTTTGCCAAATTACAAGAAAAACAAATTAGCATGGTGATTTTATTGTAACATCATTTTAATGTTGGGATGTTCTTTTCCATTTCTCATTTTAAAATCAGCATTAAAGTGCATTTAAACAACCTGAATAAACAAATATAATTTGGGAATAAAATAATTTAAAATAAATGCTCAGTAGCAACCATATCTTACAGTGTATTACTTTAATTTTTAAGCAAATCCCATTTCACCAACTTGTGATTTGTATTGTACACAAAAAAAGGACTTGTGTAGTTCAGGCACAAAACTTTACCATTGTTTTTAGTCATGTCGTTTCCTGCTCTTTAAACTCAGATATCTCACTTGCATCCAGTTTGGTGTTGCTTTCCTAATCCACATGTATAAACTGGTTTGTGGGGTGTGTCAGTGGCTGTGATTACACAGACACATCGCCTGTAATTGAACTGTGTCTGCTGTAGTTTAATTTAGGTGCCACAGAAATATCCTTCAACCTTTCTCTTAATCCAGTTACAACGCTAATCCCCTTCAGTCACTCCCTCCCTCCCTGCACCCTTCCTGCTCATTCGCACGCTGTAATTCCCTGAGTGGCGAAATGCAAATCTGCACTGCTGGGCCCACTAAGCAGCTTTCAGTGCCTTGGTCCTTAAAAAAAAGAAAAAGAAAAAAGGAAAAACACAGAGCTGCCACAAGCCCAAATACTTCAATAAAAAACAACAGTTTTTTGTTTTGTCTAATAAAAGTGGAGGTGGAGAAGCAGTTTAATGAACTGTTCTGTTTAGAAACGAACAACTGAGAAATGTATTCACGCCTGTGTTCAAAAGTTAGCCTAAAAATCCACTTCAGTGCAAAAATAAAAATGTCAAAAAAGTCAACAAATATAAAAAAAGACATGCTGTAATTACTTATAGGTTTGAAGATAAAACAGAACTAAATTTGCTCTTGTTTTTTTTCACACTACACAATTAAACTCAGCTAAGCAAAGGACACTACGCAGGCCTCATGTCACTGATATGTCCAAAAAAAACCTGCTGCTGCTTTATTACCACATTAACAGAGTTTATGAGAATTTCCCTTGATGGGCGATTGTAAAGTGCGAGTAGCTCAAAGAATTAAAGCCCATTGGCAGTAAGTGACACCACTGTAGCTCAGATCTGCCCCGGAGTCATTTGCACACTACTTAATCTTTAAAGGACACACAGTGAAAATGACAAAGCCCATTACCACAATGACCTCTACAATATGGCCACCAACATTCTGGCTCCAACACGTAGGAAAAAAAAGCTGAATTAGCTTCCAGATTTTAATTATTGTTGTGGGACTGCAAAAAAAACTCCTTTAAGAACCAATTATATCCATATAAAAACAGGATGATAGTCCAACTCAATGGTGGTTCTGCTCTATTTCTGTGTTAAATGGCACATGATATAATGAGCAACATTATTTAAGCTCAACTCTTACCTCAACCTAAAATTTTATGCCTTGAAAATATACATGGATTCAAATTTTAGCATAGGTTTTCAAATTTAGAAACTATGAAAATTTAGAGGCTTTAAACTGTTGAATGTGATGATGGTTTTAATTGATTAATTTTATTGTTTTTATGTGAAGCGCTTTGTGATTTTGTATCTATGAAAGGTGCTATATAAATAAACTTTACTTACTTACTTACTTACTTAATATTAGGAATGCACAAAAAAAACTAGTAAAATAAACACAAAACTGCAATAAAATAAAAGTCAAGCACTCATCTGATGAAATGATAAGAAAAGAAGAATGAACACATTAGCATAAAATTATAGCTGTTGCGCCTTTTTACATCAGTCTTCATTGAATGTCAACTTTAAATAAAAGTGCTCAAAAATCTTAGTCAAAAATAATAGCATGTCAGTTTTTCCAGGTTTTTTATATATATATATATATATATATTTTTTCTGTTTCCTTTTAAGAAAATCCATCTCTGCTAAGCATGTTAGCATTATTTGTCTCTCCGTGTTACATAGAAAAACTTTTCCCCTAAACTTGTTTCATGTTTAAAATATCTTCAATTACATTCATGTTGAATAAGATTAAAGCATTTTAAAAGGTTAAGAACTGTTAAAATCAGTAAATACCAGCCCATGAACTTTATGAAGTATTCGGAACTACAGTTGTGATTGTGTGAAGCTAACGCTACCTCACAGTTTATTACCTTGTTTGACTGAAACAAATCTTTTATTAGCAGCTTGAAAAACTACTTGGGGGTGACTCTCCTCCAGATCAAAAAGCTCGTCTTTTCCAGGCTTAGAGCATCGGCCGGAGCGCAGCGTTCCTGTGGGGCCCACTGGGGTCAGATATTTGCCATCGCAGTCCTTAAAGGCCAGTTTGCCAGACTTCAGCTCCAGTGTGAAGCTGGTTGTGCTGTTGTTCTCCTTCACCAGTTTGCCGTCGTTGCTGAGGAAGCGGCTGTCGCAGGTCTTCAGGCTGTACTTGCCCTCCTGGTACACCAAGGTCACCAGAGAGTCCACCCCCCAGGGGATGTTGCTGTCCACGGAGATTTCTCCATCAGAGGCGGACAGGTGGGCATAGCGTTTACGAGCCACGCTGAGGAGGCTGGCCTGTGGGTGTAGAGCCAGATGAACAGCCCACAGCTCCTGCTCGCCGATGGCCTGAGCAAAGCAGGACAGATAGTCAGCAGAGCCTCCAAAGTAACGCTGGTATGGTTCTGACTGGAGCGCCCAGCGACCGTCAGACTGGGGCACTATAAGGAACCGGCATTCAGGGTCAGGTTTCTCTGCCCCACATGTGATCTTCCCATCTTTGTCAGACGCCAGATAACGTCCCAAGTGGCTGCGTAGGAAGACCACTTGACCATCCTGTTCGTCCTGTTCCAAGGTCCAGATTTGTTTCTTCTTCAAACTGACTCCTGAAGCGTTCACTTTGAAGCCAAAGGCCTCAGCCGTCAGGTAGCGGTTCCCATAGTTAATTAGACCAAACTGCAGCTTCAGAGCCCGGTTAATTCCGTTAGTTGGCATGCTTTGACCAGGCCGCGCGTCGAGACAGCGAGCAGAGAGGTTTAGGACAAACAAGGGAGAGTAGGCATGAGAGTGAAAATCCAAACTGAAATGAAAATCAAAAACCCTTTGTTTTTTGTGTGTCCCACAAGCTGTGAAATAAGTCCACTTATCTCCCTTTAATGGATTGTTCCTTCCTTCTCAAGCCACTTTCTCTCTTCTCCCTGGAGGACTCACACAGGCACTTGCTCTCAGTTCCTTAATGAGTTAGGATTAAAATCAGCAGGACACAGCACCTCAATCCAACAAGCTGCTGACGTCACATACCAGCTGCACCAACCACACGCCTGCCCTCCCTCGCTCTCCTTCTCCAGTTTACAGTCGCTGCTGTTTCATTGTCTTATCTGGTTCACATCTTCATCCATTTTGCTTCCTCTTCAGTTTCTGGATTTCTCTCCTATCCCCTCCATTGACGACACACTCATTTGTCAGCCAGCATTCGGCACTCCATCATTCTCAGGTCCGTAGACGGACCACGCTTTTTAGCCCAAGGATTATCCCAGCTTTGATCTGCCGTTGCACCGGTCTAATTGGGGAATGTCTAAAGAGTAAAGGTGCTTTTGTTTGCACCCCACTGCTTTTTATTTTACAGGAGTTCTCATATTCCTTATATGAGGGGGTTTATGTCATTTCATCATGAAGACATTTTCCATTTTGTTTAAGACTTGATGTTGGGATCAAATGTATAATAAGGTCTTTCACTCCACATTGGAACTGTAGTTTTACACATGGCTAACTGATTTAAGAGTCATCTTAAATCCTAAAGCACTTAAAGGGTTTCTCTACTGCACCAGTTTGCAACTTACAGATCCAGTGAGGCTGTCCGACAGATCATGACTTCAAGTCAGATTTATTTAAATTTGGGAAGTCGGAGCTGTGCACAGACTTCCTCTGTGAGACGAAACAAATTTGACTAGCACAGATTTGAATGTCCACTAAATTTGCCTTCTCTCTACTTCCCCCTTGTTGGATTCTCAGCCCTATACTGTCTAATCTTTCCTAACCCTCACCTATTATTCTGTTAGTGCAGTTAGTAATAGCGGATGAGACGCCGTGCCCCATCGTGACCTTTGTCACAGTGCACGCGACGATCAACCTTTGTAAGAGCATTACCTCCTTCGTTCACAGGTTCCCAAGGATGGTGAGAGTAAAGCCAAGGAGAACAGTGTAAACACCGAGTTTCAGGATTTACAATACAGCAAGAAGAGTATCATAATGTTTATTGTTATTTGGTGGCTTATTTGCCGTTGATATTTAGGAGTGATCAGCATGAAGATCTCAGAGTGTCATGGGGCTTTAAAACATTGATACTAATCCAAAGATGAAGGTCAGTAAAAACAAGCAGAAAGTATTTTAGAGCATAAATGATAATAGCTGCTTAAGTTTAGTGTTTGGTGATACACTGCGAAAAGTGTCCATCTAACCAAGTTTTACATCATTATATCCAGTCAAAAGTACAACTGAGCTTGTTTTGAGGCTGATATGAAAAGAGCAAAATGTGTTAGATTAATAATCTTATTAGCCTGGACATTTGTCTTATTTCAAGAAGTCCAAGCATAATTGTTTTACTGAATTGGTTGATTATTTCACTTAATTTGAGAACTCATACTCCAATCTGGTATTTTTAACTTCTTTTTAGATAGCTAGTTTTTGCAGTGTGTGTAGAGGAAAATATGTGGCAGGTTATTCTCTCTTTGTGACCAGCAGCTGTCCACTGTAACCAACTCAACTACATAAACTAAAAGCTTCTGGGTTGGATTGGTTTGACCAAATATGGGGTACAATATTTATATATATTATAAATATTGTATATATTTATATTTATATACAATATTTGACCCACTATGTTTGGAGGTGTTCACTTTTTCAAAGTCTAGAATTTTAGGCCAGAAAGTGACAAAGCTGGACCTGACTGGACTTCTGTTTAAATATGTAGTTAGTAAGACAATAAAAACAACAGGCCGTAAGTTTAGGGTCCAAAAATTGCATTAATTGGTGCCAGCTAGCTATCATTCAATCTAATAAGGCTAATTTTGAGTCATTTTTTTAACTCAACCTAATAATTACAAAATAATTAATAGTTCTAATTCAACAAATTAGTTTTTTTTTACCAACTTTTTGGCAGAAAATTAACCCAGCTCTGGGTTAGGGATTGAAAACTACCTGGATTGGCCTGGTTCAGATTTGACCCAGTGCTGGGACCAACTGGTCTGTTTTGAACACAGCTGGGGTGCCAACCCAACTTTTTTGTGAGAAAATATATAAAGCATTTTATGTGGATAAACTTTTGATTTGTCTCTAGAAAGGCTAAAGACTGAAAGGTAATAAAAAATGTGTTTGGGTAAAATATTTTAAGTGTTTTTAAAGGTTTCCTCCAAAACGGTTATGAGAATTATGACCTCTCCAGATTCAGACAAACTTTGCTCTGCTGCGCTCAGCATGTTGAGGGAAAACAGAGCTTGAGCGAGAAATCAAAATCCTTTTTTTCCACATTTCTGATTGTGAGAGTTTCGTTTCTAGCGAGTTACAGAAATTGTTAGACATGGCTCAGTGATTCCACAGCTCAAAAGTTGTGGAGGTACATGGTTTCAGATGCTGCTCAAGCATCAACTATCTGGAGAAAAATCTGACAGCTTCCTGGAAGAAACTCTGAATCCTCCAGTAATTGCAAAGTGTTTCTGCCATGATGCTGAGAAGCAAAAATGAATAAAATAACAAATCACAGGCTTTTAGTGATGTTGTAATTTTGTGCTGAAGCACTTTTCTGACTTTTATCAACACTTCAGTGAGTAAAATGTGTTCAAACATTCTTTCTACACATTCTAATCTTGGGTTTCCCTGTTAAAATAATGTTAAACTTCATTATTGTTTACTTATTTTAGTATTTGTTGCACTTGTTGGCTGAGATCTGCGTCTATGAAGAAGCAATGTTGCTGATGTTTTGGTTTTTGCATTAAAATGAAATATATTTTAAATAAACTGTCATCATAATTGTATTTGTCATGTTATTTAAAGAAAAAAAAGATCTACTATGACTTGCTTTGCTTTATATTTTATTTTTTATGTGTTGAACAAAATTCAGGAAACACATGAAGCAAAACACTGTCTTATTATTCAACAGGTCAAATAATGTGGATTTATTCGTGTGACCTGTTACTTAATCTATAGCTAAATGCTTTAGTTTTCTCATCCCTTTAAACTAAAATATTATTTAAATGTTTACATGGTTACCTAAATTTCTCCTTCACACAAAAACATTTGTGATTTTATGCGTTTCCTCCTTGTGATCACTAGATGGCAGCACTGACCTGCATCAATGCACAGCAGTGGTTCATTTGTTCAGAAGCAAATTCTTTTTTTTTTCTTAGATACAATTAATTACGATTTAAAGGAAATATGTTGAATTCTAATTTTTTCCCTCTCTCTTTCAGAAGCAGGATTAATTCATCTTTGTAATTTGTTCTTTTCACTGTGAAAACTGAGGTGGTAACAAATGATAATAGAGTATTTTTTTCTTCTTTTATTTCTTTATAAATATAATTAGCAAAAAATGATATAACATAGAAAATGTTACTAGATATTTTTTGACAATATATATGTATAACAATTGTTCTGATGATCCATGCTCACCTGAGTAAATTTAGTAACTTCTTTTATCACAAGTCCAATCAAATTAGAATTTGACAAATAAATTATCAAAGTGGGTGGAAAATATAAGATATGGAAATGACTTACTGTAACAGGACATGCTGAGACAACTGAACATAAACTAAAAGGAAAACAAAATCATCCCAAAATGCTGCAAATTGATTTGAGGCACATAGAAGTGACCTTGTCTTAAATCCATAATTTATTATTCGCTGTTTTGTTTTGCAAAAATCAAAACACAGCAGAACCAAGTTGTGAAAAATCACCATAAAAAGAAATACATGCATGTTTCAGATGATGATTGTCCTATAAACTAATCTATCTTAATTTCTATTTTGTTTTATGTGTTTTTCATTTCTTATTTGTCATTATTTTAATTAAACATAATCTGTAAATTCTAGTCTAAATAGTAGAAACAACTGAGAAATGATAAAACCAGTTATATTTCTACATACATTTTTGTACTTACATGCTTTCATGCACAGATCACTTGGTAGGCCGAGGTTGGCCCTTATGAGGCACAAGTGTGGATTAATGTCCCCAGCATGATTATTTCATTTATTACTGTCCTGGACCCTTTCAGATAAAACCATTTTTTTTCGGGTCATCGTCCATTAGCACCATAGTCTTCATCTCTTGTTCTGTCATCTATTCAGAGCTCCATTTAAAGGGCCAGCTGCATTTCAAAGCACATAAAAGTCAAAGTTGACCTGGGGAAGACTGAGCAGAGCCACCTCTCATACGAGTAAACTGTTGTTGTTTTTTTGTACTGAATCACAGAATTTACTCTTGGGTTAAACCATACAATTACACTCTTATGTAAAAGACAAAACATCTTTGTTTTACATTCTTAAAATATACATAGATTATATTTTCATTACTAAACATAAATTAGTGTCATTTTGTGGCAGCAAATGGGATTTATTTAAAAAATAGAATGGTGTAAGTCCTACATGGTGTATGGGTTCAAAAATGTCCTTTCTTTGCTCTCTTGTGCTCCCACTGGACTCTGCAGCTGGCTCCTCTAAAACCAGCAGAGGAAAACGAACTATGAGACAACCAGTTAAAGTAAAATGTAAAATGGCTTGCTTGGCTGGGATTCTCCTTCCTCAGCAGCTTGGTGTCCACTGACCCCATTAATCCAGGTGTTCATTCATATACAGGATGAACCTCCCACATGCCCGCTAACAGCAGACCTTACTGTGTTTTCACAGCGTCAGCCCAGTCTGGCTACGGCCTTCTCGCTCAGTGAGGCAGGCCCTGGTCCTGTAACGGTGTAATTGGGACTGCCAATGAGCTCAGTAGGAGCATCTTTATTATGAGCCTTGGTAAATGTCAAGCTTTTTAAGACATAGTTGTAATTCTCTGTTTGTTTTGAAAGCTGTCATTTGTATTTAGAGTGACCCGAACGGGTCTGAGGGGGGTGTAGAAATAAAAAGCTGCTCATGCAGCAAAAGAATGTGGTGTAACTCAACTTGAGCTTATTGCTTTTGCTGCAGTATTGACAAAGACGCCTCATCTCTTGAGTGAAGCAGACAGCTAATAAGTAAGCAGCAAAGTTAGCTAAGTTTTTCATTAATTAAACTGCAGAGGAGTGGAGCAGTGTCAGTACTGGCTCTTGTTTAAGCTTCAAGGAACAGAATTTCCCACATTAATGTCAGCATTGGTTCAGCGCCTCTGACATCAAGTCTAATATGTGGCCGCAGCTGCAACCAATCGTTCATTTAAGAAAACAGTCATGTGATTTGGAATGGCAGGTTTATGTCTCTTTCTGCAAAAAAAAAAAAAAGTGCTTGTTTTTTGTGTGCTGTGAACTGACGTGTCAGACGAGCTCGCACGCACAGCTCTGTGCATGTGTGTGTTTTTTTTTTTGTTTATGCCCGGGCATGCATGCGCACACATACATGGTAATTTATGTGCAAACACGTGTTTTAGCATCACCACACGTAGGTCTGTTCAATCAGAGGTTTATATATACAAGTGCCTTTCAAAAGGAGCCAGCCACACGTCACACTCCTCTGTTCTCTCCTCTGAATTTTAACTCTGCTCTCACATGGAAACTGTAAAAGTTCACAATTTATATAATTATTACTTTGAGGTGGAAATACAGTTATGTTATGCTGTCCAGACTACAAAAGACAAAACAACAAAAAAAAACATGTTTGTTTAGTGTTCAAGCAGGGGTTAGAGAGGTACAGAACTATAGGGATCATTACTGTTCTGTAAACTTGTTTTACAAGACAGTTGTAAATGTAGTTTGACAAAAAACATGGCCATTGACCATGGAATGGGCTAAAAGGCATTCTTTCAAGACAACAGTTGCAATAAAGTGGACTGTATGGGAGGAGAGAGTAACAAAAGACTGGGGAAATCCATGTTTTAAACTTAGCTGTGTATATAGAGTCTGTCTCTATAAGGGCTAAACTCTGGTTTCATCTCCACCTTCAGCAGTAAAACTTCTTTCACACACACTCACACACACACACACACACACACGTTTCCCTCAAACCGACTTTTGCAGCTCGTCTGACAAATTGAGTGCATTTCTTCACTCGAGAATTTTTCATTGAGCAAACGGGTCTTTTTCTGCGTCTCCCGTTGTTTCTCATTGAGAGGTTTCCTCCCCTCTTTCTCAGTCAGTGAGTAGATTGTTTACAGCAGAAAGTGTCTGGCATCCTCTCACTTGGCATTGGGAGACACTGACTTGGCTGGTGCTCGATAGCCCAACATCATTCACAGTCCCAGTGCCTGCTTCAGTGTAATTCATGTGCTTTTGGGAGACATCCTTATTGAAATAGAGAGCATTTTTGTTGATTATTCCGTCTGTTTTTGATTACTTGCTGGCTGGCTTCTGAGGGCTGGTGGACAATTTAGCTATCATTCCTAGATGGGTTAATGGGGCCTGGGCCGTAGGTTTGTGCTGGGGATCAAAATAGTTGATTGGCACAGATTTTCAGTTGTTACAGCAATGAGTACAATTGTGCAGCACATCTCATGCATTAGTGATACCTTGACACACTGTCCTAGTGACCTGCTGCCTTATTTTTTTCTTTTTTTCTACTTCACAACATGAATATTGGTGCTTTATTATTGAAATGTATCAGCAGTTAGATGGATTGCTAAAAACCTTGGTACACAGATCAATGCTTCCCTCAGGTTCATCTATAATTGTTTTAATGATCTCTTACCTTAAACATCGTTGTCAGAATCAATTTTTAATTTGTTCTGGTGTTTGTTTTTCATCATTTGATACCTGAAAGAACTGTAAATGAAGTCCAGTCTCAGTTTGTTCTGTGTGGTTTAAGCTGCATTGGTGGTCAATACCAACTTCTTTCTGCTTTATTTAAAGTGTTTTGGTTGTACTTCTGTTTCAAAACCACATGGCAATGAAACAATTCAGTAACATCTAATTTCCCTTTTCCCACGCATTAAAGTGGTGACCAAAAAAAATAAATAAATAAATGGAAGCATTGCAATAACTACTCTTTGAAACAATATTTATTTGTCCATTCCACACTATTAAAAAACAAAAAAATATGGCAATCTTAATCTGTGGATGATGAAACTTGACTTTGCAATAATGAAAACATACAGTATTACACTGAGCAAAGGTTTTATAACACCCCTAATTGCTTTACCTGTGTCTTCCAAAATGTGTGTGTAGCCCAGTCATCTTTAAAGAAACTATCTGTTTTTCCCCTCCTTTCCATTCTGTCCAAAAACTAAGTATGAAATCTCACGTGACTTTGTGAGATTTGGAGTTAAGATGGCTGCACACTGTTGTTTGGCATCAGGT
>JARVGW010000194.1:11790203-11834883 GCA_031762495.1 Anablepsoides rubrolineatus
TAGATAGATAGATAGATAGATAGATAGATAGATAGATAGATAGATAGATAGATAGATAGATAGATAGATAGATAGCTGGCCCCTGGCTTCGCCCCTGCTACTGCTTCCTTATCTTTATCTTTATTTTGCTTGTACAGAGCCCTACAGTTATATATACTGTGTGTATATACTATAAAATTGACTAATAACAGCACATCTAAAAGCTAAACTAGATTCAAAGCTATTGGAAGAACACCCTGATTGTTCACTTACATATCTGGGATCTCCAGAGTGTGGACCCTAGCAGCATAAAGAAGCTCATCCTCCTTCGAGATCAGCACTTTAAGTCCATCACATAAGAGTTCTTTGGTCAAGACACAGTTGGGAACTAAACAGGACAGAGCAGACACCTTAAACATTACCAAAAACAATGTTTTTTTTATGCTTTGACACAGAGCTATCCCATTTGATCTTTTCTTACATTTGGGGCTTTTCTTATGTGACGCACTGTGGTCCTCATCTTCCTCTGAGAAGCTGCTACCATCCATCTGAAAGCCCTCATCAGCAGCAAAACTCTCCAAGAGACGACTCACTGCTCGCCCAAACGGCTACAGAAAGGACAGGCAGAAAAACAAATGTGAGTTTGGAGCAAAAATAATTGCCAAGATATAAGAAAAACACGATTAGGCATCAAACTAGTCATTATCTGAAAGAAACATCACATGACCATGTTTTCATATTAGTTTTACCTGTTGGTCCTTGCTTTTTTGGCCCCTGATTCCCTCCTCACTCTGTAAAGACGAGGCTCCAACTGACCAGCAGCTTCTCCTCTGGTAAAGTGAGTAAGAAAATAACCAGAATGAAAAGTAAGAACAACTTGTGTCCAGCGAGTCAATTTATAAAAACAGCAACAAGAGCAACAGAAGAAAGTGCTGTATGTAGCGATGTGGATACAGTTTTTACCCCACACCAATATCAAATCTGACAGTGGATTAAAAAAAAAACACTACAAAATGAAACCCTACAAAATTACACCAAAATTGTGTGGTAATATATTTAGAGTTATGGATGCTTGTTTAGTTTTAATCAAAATCAGGATTTCTGCCGCGATTGATCAGCATCTATTTAAGGGGTTAGAAAAACTCTGATGATTTGATTCTTTTTTCAATGACTTCGAAGTGCATCAACTGAAAAAGAAAAACTTGAAAATGAATCTGCAGCTAACTACCTGGCACCAGCATGATTTGTTGAAATTTGTAGAAATCACGAAACAGGAACAAATAACAAGCGACTGCTCTGTTGTACAATACAGTCACAGCAGTTTAGGAAGGACATGGCAGCAGCTACTGATGATATGTAAACATCCCTACTGTACAGGGATGGAGTCAGGCTATTTTTGCAAGGGGTGGTGGTAGGGTGGTCAAGGTGTTTTTTAGAGGGCACATCCAAATAAAGAAGTGTACTCTGAATTTGAAATTTCAACATGCCCACCACAGCTAATTCCAAAAGCCCATCATTTGACCATTTTAAGACTTATTGAGATGAAATTTGTTGAGAGTAGCTAAGAATGATCTCATGCCAATTGTCAATGCTAATCCCAAATGAAGCCAACCGCTAATGTTCATGCTAATTTTATAAAGGCCTATAATTCAGCCATTTTTAAACATACACCTCTAAAACGTTTATATAGTAAAGTTGTGTCAAAGAACAATATTTTAACACAATCTTAATGCAAATACAAATTCCAAGATCCTCACCCAATTGTCAATCTTTTTGGGGTGGTCAATCAGGTCAATCAGAGGTCACCCCAGCCACCCCTGCTACTATATGTGGTTAGTTTCACTGCTACTAATCTTACCTTGTTTATTGTTCCTCTCAATATGGTGTTCTTGCGTGTCGCCCTCTTCAACCTCTCACTGGTTGTTGGGAAGGTGGCCATCCCGATGCTCCTCCTGTACCGGGTGCCTCTTGTCCCGAGGTTGCCCCACCTGGATTCCTTCGACCTGGGTCCGCATGCTCTTCTCGCTCCTTCGGACCGTTGATGTTGGTGGTTTTTGACTGAAGTAGCTAAGCCCAACCGACAGGTGGGTTTCTTCCTGACTTTGACTTCTCCCTCAGCTACAGGTAGAATCTGGGAGCCTGTAAGGTCCAGTTGAATAAAAAGATTTAGATAATACTTACCAGAAAGTAAGAAGAGTAAATTGATGGCAGCTTTGTTGACTTATCAACAGGCAGCCTCACCATACAACTCCTGTCTCTGTTTTTTGTTCCTGGCTTTCTGGTTGGCCTCCAGTTTAACGATGGATGAAGGACTTGGTCCTGTCATGGTGGAACTTGAAGTTATGTCTCTGGGAAGTTTGGCTTTGTAATCCTGACCTTCATCGGTCTCATAGCTGCCTTCCTCTTCTTCATCATCTAACGGTAAGATCAAACAATACAATGCAAAATAGGTCATTCCAGTTCATCTCAGCTTATTAAACTTTTTCCTTTTAGTCATTACTAATACCGAAAGTTCTTTAGTGCTCTCAGTAATTTCCTAGGCACCTCATTATTACTTGTGTAAATAGTTTAACAGGTTATGGAGCTGATGCATGAAGTGTTTAGCCTCAGTGGTATTTCCTGGAGTGAACCTACATATTACTGTGAGTGTGCTTCGAGTCAGAACTGGCTTGTGTGTGTGTGTGTGTGTGTGTGTGTGTGTTTGTTGCAGCAGCTCTTTGACCCAGTCTACAAGTCTCCGGGGCTGTCACAGCCTCTCACAGCCAAGTGTCCGCAGCTGTGGCTGTACATCAAATCCAGGCGGCCAACAAGGCCAATCACTGAGGTGTTGGGTGTCCATGAACACCCCAGTCTGTTACAAGACATTCATCAACACCTTTTAACTCACCTCTAGTTGGTTTTAAATCAATGGACAAATAATAAGAATAAATACAGGATTTTTAGGTCCATTGTGAAAAGTTCACACAGTTTGAACTTTGTTTATGACTCTTTCATCATGTATATTTCTTTTTTTCTTAAACATGTCATGTTTTTATGTGCTACAACACTTACACATTCATTTTTGCAGCATTTCAATCTGTTTTGAAATTTTTTTTTAGCAAAAAACATATACGCTCCTAAAATAAAGAATACTATTTTGCACAAGAGAAAACACATTATAGTTAGCTGGTTAGTTCAGTATAACTTTACTTTGTGAAATGTTTTCATTAGACTAAAACAGTGGTTCCCAAAGTAGAGGTGAGGCTCTGAGGTTCCTGAAACATTATGTGGATCAAAAGCTTGAAAATTTGGAAAAAACCCTGGACTAAAACTTGTATCTGTTTTTTTGTTTGTTATTTTTGCTTCCAGACTCATAAAATCATATTTTTTTCCCATCCTTCGCTAATTCCATTGCTGGGAATTTTTCAGCTTTTTAAAGCACCTAATTTTCAAGTTTAAATTTCTCTGCCAACTCAATAGATTCCAATCAATGCTTGATGAAAAGCATCACAGATCTTTTACCATTAAGTAACACACCCATGTCTTAGTACTGTCTAACCTTGATCAGATGAGTCACTTTCTGCAGAAGAGCTTTGTTTATCCTTTATTATTCCTGGCCTCTGACCACGCTGACGTTTTGTCTTTGGCTGTCTCTGGTGGGAGGAACCTTGTGTCGAAGTGTTGGACCCTTTTCTGCTTCCATGATCCATCTGTCCAGTCCAGTGTTCTTGGAGAATGCTGTCCACACTGGCTGCTGAGCAGTTAATCAAATATTGAATAAAAGGGGAGCATATGATTAATGAAACTTTCACCAGTGTGAAGCTAAGAACAAATCATTGTGCTATAAGGCAAAGGACAATTCGTGCAGTGAACGCCACTGCCCACCTGTATCACTTTGTGCCTCCGACTCTCTCCTGGATTCGGCTTTGCCTACACCCTGGCTTCTGTGTCCATGCTTGGGGTTGGAGCTGCAAGGTGAACCCTCCTTGTCCCTGGAGCCTGTTCCTGAGAGATTCCTTTTAACCTGGGCCTTCTGTTTGAGCTGAGCTACATCACCAGCTAGCTTGGAGCTCAGCACGCTGTGAACACTGCTTTTTTTGCAGCTCTGTGCTTTTATCTGCAACAACAGAGAGACATGAGAGAGACAGGGAAAGCCAGTTACACTCCCGGTTACAGCAGTCACAAAAGCTTCAGAATGTCAGCCCCCTCATTTGCACATACACATGGAGAGAGAGGGGAAAAAAGAATAGTAGAAGCGGCAATGAAAGAGACATTAATATGGAGAGCAGCGGATTTGACTCCTGAGGGTAGCACCTAATTAGAAATAGTGTGCAACAAAGGAATATATCAAATGCAAAGAAACAAAGAGTGGCCTCTTTCATTTATAGCTGCACAGAGGACAAAAGAGAACGGGACAAGAGGACTCTGACCTGTGCACTGCTGAGATGCTCAAAGCCTTGACTGGACAGCCTCTTCCTCCTTCTCTGGGTGTCTCCGCCTCCTCCTAAGTCCTCAGGCGATAAGCCAAGCCCCATCCCCATCAACCTGCCAATCAAAAACAAGCATTTATCAGAAGAACTGGGGTTTGTAAGGAAAAAGAAAGGTAGCTTATTGTAAGATAAAAACAGAGTTGAGTCACCTCCCTCTGGGATCTAATCACTCTTTTTTTCTACACTCTTAACATATAACAGAAAAGGCACAAGGAGAGATCAGTGTCTGAGCCATACACTTGAAAATTTTATATCAATTTAAATTTGTATCTAGCAAGGAGCTTTAGATGGTTTGAGGGCAGGGTAGCATAAGAGGCTTTAATGCTTCATCAAGAGATGGAGTGTTTGCCCCATTGAAAGCTACTGTGAACATTTTGAAGGTGATGTTGTATGGTTTTTCTTAATAAGTTGCCTTTTTATATAACCATGACATCATCTTACCCCTACTCTGAGCAGCATCAGAGGCTAACCCAGTACCTCTGTTTATTTTGTGTGGGGGGAGGGGCCTCTGAGGGCTGAGCATATAGTAGCTAATTAACAGAACTGATTAGTAGAGTTTGCATGGAAGCAGTAATCCTCCCTTCCTTGCAAAAAAACAAACAAAAAATCAAAATCAAAGCAATACTACAAAGCAACCAAGTCCTCCTAGGAATAATGAATGTGCACATAAAAACAAACAATGCTTGTATAAAGGCCTCCACAGCTGCATCCTTACCCATCTGTAGAAGCTGTAAAGCTTGAATGGATCTTATTAACACAGATATACACTTACAGTGGTTTAGGTCAGGGTTCTGCAACCTGCGGCTCAGGGGCCACATGTGGCTCTTTGTTCTCTCTGCGGCGGCTCTTTGAAGTTTTGACCAAAGCTAACATGAGATTATTTTTTCTCACAACAGAAAAGTCTTTAGCAGGGTTGCTGTCAATCGGATTGCAAATATGTGATCAATAACACAAAGAGTGAAACATGTTGCTTAGATCATGCTAGTAGCACTTCAATAATCCAGCTTCCAGCCTTGCAATCTGATCTTTCTCTCAAATCCATCATAGTTACCTTTAAAGTCCTTTAAGACTAGACCACATAACAATAAGAAATAGAAACAAAAAGTTGCCTGCATAGTAGGTTTTATTCAACTTAAAATAAATATATATATATATTTCTTTTTTACATGAATATGGTCTTTTATTTTGTCTCAAAATGAAAAAATATTAATAAATATTAAAATTTGTTATATATTTTAGGTTTTAGAATGTCACCCCCACTGGCTGGAGTGGCCCGCTTTCAAGAAACTCGAAGTGGCAGCTGGGCCACCAGTTGATGATCACAGTTAGACCATGTTTTGTGGCTCAGGTCATATTTTATTGGCGAACCAAGGGGTCTAAATGGCTCTTTTGATTGTAAAGGTTGCAGTCCACTGGTTGAGGTAAATTAAAGTACAAAGAGAAATGGTAAATAGTTTGGATGCCCACCTTTAACCTTTATCTAAGCAAAACTGAGCGCTCAGAGTGGCAGGTGATGTGCAACACAACACATAGTGCCTGTTAGGGCTATTCTTTTTAACACATACATATCACAGACTAAAGGCTGTCCTGAAAAATATACATAAAAAAAGTTCTTCAGCACATCGCTGTGTAGTTTATTGTATTCTGACCTGTAGAGATACCGCACCTTCTCCTGTTATCTGAACTTCACCGCAGTGGCCCTGCCTGCTTCTTTTTCATTTGGTTGTCATTATCACCCAGCATCAGCATCCACTACCTGATCGGTGGTTGCTTGGTGAGGGGGCAATGGTACAATGGGTGGATGCAGAGTGGAAGTGACATTGCAGAGGGGCAGCTGGGAACACGGTGGACTGTTGCCCAGTAACCACAGCGAGGAACCAAATGAGAACAGAAGATTGAGGAAGGAAATGTCACAAGGTAACATGTGGTGCCTTAAATCTTTCCAAATCCTGATTACAGAGCTAATTAAAACCTGTTTGTAAATCTCTATTTTCTTTGAACCCTCTGGTTTTTAGTCCACTGACAAACATAAAAAATGAAATGTTTGAAAAAATGCTGCTGACAAATTAAATGTTTTTACTCTTAAACCAAGTCCAGTAAAACTCATAGTTAGCTATTTAAATACTTCTGACAATTTCAGCTAAAATTTTCTTACATGAGAGACTTTTTGGTCACAAACAGATCAAAGATCAAGCATAAATACCAACAAACACATCAGTTCTCCTATTTCCTGTTTATGTCAATGTGAGGCTGCCTTTCATGTCAATGGAAAAGACAGGCTTATCATGCAGGACTTGACTTTCGCCTGCAAAGCCAGCAGAGATAGACTGACTGATACTCACTTGACTTTTCTTTGGCCTTCAGTTGAGGACACTGGACCTGTGGTGAGGGTGGGTTTCCTCTTCCTCGGCCGCCCTGGCCCTCGTCGTGCAGGGCTGCGAGGGGTTTCCTCCTTCCTGTACGACCAAGAAGATGTAAACACATAAGAAGATGGCAGCTTGAAAATAGTATCTAAACCTGAAGGTCAAAGAAAGGAATACTTTCTGAAACTAAAAGCACTTTTTTTTTTGTTTTGTTTTCATTAGTTTTGACATTTTAGACAGCAAAATTGTGGTGCTTTTGGTAAAAAAAAGAACAAAGCCATGCTCACTGATGATCATGCTTCCTTTGAAGTTTGGCCAGCTCTTTTTGCTTCTCTTTGTAGCGACGCTGTATCTCTGCTAACTTCACACGCATGGCCAGCTCAGGACCGTCCATTGTTTCCATGCTAACTTTGGCTGGGCACACCTAGAGCATGCAAAATGTTGAAGTTACAAAAGCTACTATGAAAAAAAAGGTTTAAAAAAGTATAAAGACAAACTTGACCCATTTGATTTAAATATCCTGTCAATGAGTTTTTAGGATCTTTGGATTTTGAAGGATACATATGTGCACATGGTTTGTTTGAATCTTACTGGCTCATTGCGAGGGGTCCAGCTGCACTTTCTGCGCAAATTGAGAATCCTGCGAGCCGGGAAGTGTCGCTCTGAACCAGCACTGCCGCTTTCCTGGGATCCCAACTCCAAGGCACGGGCTGCAGCCAAGGTAGCAAGGCTTTGGAGGTCAAAGAGAAGCAGCTCTTCATCTGGCAGGAAACAAAGAAAAATGCAAAAAAAAAATGACAATAACTTACTTTGCAATAAACA
The DNA here is from genome assembly GCA_031762495.1 of Anablepsoides rubrolineatus. Taxonomy (NCBI): domain Eukaryota; kingdom Metazoa; phylum Chordata; class Actinopteri; order Cyprinodontiformes; family Rivulidae; genus Anablepsoides; species Anablepsoides rubrolineatus. Next base: position 11,797,837 of record JARVGW010000194.1, read on the forward strand.
TTTTTGAGCAGAGACACATTCATTATCATGTGCTTAAATTGATCAAAGTAAAAAACATGACGACGTCTGTGCATAAGAGTGCCACATGTCTGCATTTAGCTTCAAAACTTGCATGTATTCTTCAAAGTCATCTTGTAAAGTAGTGTGGCAAGAAAAATAGTTTTAGGGAAGCAATGTACTTGGATTTAATATAAAGTGGCAGAAGCATGTAATTACAGAGGTCATATCAATGTGAACTTGCCAGATGCTGCTGTATCTGTGGCCATCTGGGCTGAAAACCTACTATGTAGTTTCTCTGCGTTTGACATCTTGTCTATCTGCCATTAATAGACTGTGCTATAGACTAAATAACACAGATCACAGCTTAGAAGCATGACATTCTGTTTACCAAGTAACACTGTCTTACATCTCAACATGAATAAAAAAAACTGATTCTTCTCACTTTGCTTAGCACTTGTTTTGGTAAAGACTATTGTTGTGACTCTAAAACGACATGTGTCACTTTCTTCAGCTGTCAACAGCATCGCATCATGGAGACAACACCGCTTACTCTGGCATCAGATGATGCCCTTTTTATAGAACCCTCTTGTGGGAGCAGTTAAATGCATTAGGATGCTGTGGTAAACACAAGACATCCTTTTTGCATGAATGAAAAAAAACATATGGTGCTTTGAAAAGCAAGAAAGCTTTTAAAGGCACTTTAAACAATAGGGTCTAATTACCCAGGCAATGCTCCAGGGTGCTGAAAACATGCACTGCTTTTGTGATTGCACACCAACTTTTGATAGCATGTTGTGTTTGGAAGAGACGGGAACAAATTGCTGGGCCTGGATTTGGTTTTAAGTGTGTGTGTGCTCGTGTGCGAAACAGCTGCAGGATGGAGAGACAGTTAAAATGACTTCCCATACTGGACCTGAGAGAGAAGTATGAAAAAATAAATCAACCCTTTACTGTTTTTTCCTTCTTCTCCTGAGAACTCTGCATCTTTAGAGCAGCCTTTTAGGGGACAAATAAAGTGTTGTTAACATGCTATGGATGGGCAACCACAGGCAGGAGTGAAGTCTGGGGACATGTTAGGGACATCTACCAAAGGTTTTTAATACCAGTCTGAAAAGATGAGTATCTGCAAGGAAAAACACAGACCAAGAAATGCTACCTGAGTGGGGGAATGGAGGGAAAGAATAGCAAAATGTATCAAGAATCCCATAACTTGTTGACGTGATGTTTTGTGCATGTCAATATGTAAAGACCCTCTGTCTCACCCTGGCTTTTCCCACAGTTGTGCTTGATCTGCTGCAGCTCCAACTCTGCAAGCTCACTCAGAAGCTCCATACCCTGGTTGGGGGTGCATTGGGTTGGCATAGTTGATGGCGTGCTATAAGGGTACAAGGGAAAAGGGGGTACATCTGTGCAAAAAGCAGCAGCAATCAGCAGCTCCAGACTCCAGTAACATGGCACAAGAGGCTTGTGGGGCACAGCAACCGATTCTTCACTTTGGCTGCAGGCAGAGACAGAGGCAGGGGACTGACACAGAAATTCCACTGGGGCATCATCTGGGGTCATCTTATTCTCGTGTTGGGGCTCACTATCCCTCACTCCCTCTGGGTATAGACACAGCGAGTCCACGACAGCAGGAGAAGCTGGGTCAAGCTCTATGATGGCAGGCAACTTTGGCTCTTGTTCTCCAGGAATGTTGACATTTTGATCATACCCCACCTGACTGCCCCCACCCGCTGCCTTATCATCATCTTCTTCCTCTAAAGTAACAACAGTTTCCGGCCTATTTGTCTCCTCTGTTGGAAGGGGAACCAAACAGGAGGCCGTCTCACACACAGAACTCTCAGTGGGTGGGCAAACTAAAACATCCTCATCCTCAGCTGAACTGTGGTCAACTGCATCCTCCTCTTCAGGCACATAGTTGGCTGCTGTCACTGCTGTGACCTCCACCTGCTCCCTCTGTTCCAACCCCCCCTCAGCTACTCTTTCCTCCCCTTCTGGCTCTACTTCCTTAAGTGGGAGTGTCCTTGGGAGGGGCATGACTGCCACTTGGCAGTCTAACTCCTCCCCTAGACTGGCAAGAGACTGGGGAGCATGCTCAGCTGGTTCCACTTGGATTGCCTCCAAGTCAGCTGGCTCAGCCAGTCGAACATCCTGCTGGGAGGGTCCGCTCCTGTAGCTCATGGCAATAGGTGGGTAGGTGTATCCAGGAGGCAAGTCTAAAAAAAGAAAGAATATAGTTATATTAGAGATCTAGTATAATTCTAAGTAGCATTTCCCTAAAAAAAACATTATGCCAAAAAGTTACAAATAATACCCTAAGCCTAAAGTTTTGCAGATTAAACTTGTATAACATAAATCTTTTTTTCACTCTATGATTCCATGGCTTGATTGCAAAGACTGAGCATGCTGTGTTGCACAATGATATGTTGGTACATATTCACAATCAGTGGTGGGCAGCACTAATCTAAAAATTTGTTCCACTAGCCCCAAAACACTAACTCAAATATTTAGGTCCCCCTAATTCTAAAAAAACTAACACACTGAAGAATTTAGCAAAAGCTATATCTAAAGCACTAAAATACCCCAGTCAACCCATGAACATTCTTCACCAGTCACATGTTGCTCTCTTATGACATTCCACAGCCGTATTTGGGTTCATATATTGTCACTATATTGTCAGCTAGTGGATAAGTGACACACATTTAAACAAAATGAGTGGCAGCTTTCCCCGTCAGCTGTTAACATTAACGTTGATCAATAACATATATAGACCTCAGTTAGTGCTTCTAAATTTAGCCTCTAAATTTAGCAAGTGCTAATCCTCTAATACATTTTAAAATTAGCAAAAGTCCTAAAGCACTGATCGGGAAATTAGTTCCCCTATTAGTGCTTTAAGGGAACTGTGCCCACCACGGTTGACATTGTAGGACCCTTGAAGTCAGGTCAGAGCTGTAGTTTTAAACAAATCACTGCTGCTTGCACCACCTTCCACTTCACACATATTTGTCAACTCAGCCCTGTGACTACTAGCTCAACTTTAACCTCTCATTCCACATTGATCAATTTACACATGACACCAATGCGGGAGACGGTTGTGTTGTGTGAACGGGGCAAGACAAGAAACAGGGGAAGATAATGAAGTAGTATTTGCTTTTGATTTCTTAGCAGAAGGAGGTGCAGAGGACTCGAATAACTTTGTGTGTGTGAGAGCGTCGTATAAAAAGAGGGCCAGTCCTTTGGTTTATCACGGAGTCTAATAATTCCTCTGGCGTGTGAGGAATGTTAGGCAGACATTAATAATGATCAAAAGAGTGAAGGGCCTGTGTGGTGAAAGCCACAATTGAGGTGTTTTTCAGTCATTACCAAGGTAACAGTATTCCAAAGCACCAGGGATGGCCAGCTGCCAGTTTGCTCATCCTTGAGTTTAATAATTTGGGGGCTTGCCAGAAAAGCCACCCACACATTTCACCCCAACAAATGTGAAATCCCTCAAGAGTGACAATTCTAGTTACAATAATAAAGCAATAATAATTTGACAGATATAAATCTTACTCACATTAAAGTGACTGCACACATTGCATCAAAGGCGGCTGAAAAGCTGTAAGATCTATTTCTCATATTTACCAGGCTCCAGAGACTCTGGGTAATCTTGCGGGGCCTGTCTCTTGCCTCTCTTGTCTTGGGATTCAGCCCCTTTAAGCATCTGCGGCGGGGCAGGGCTGATTGCAGGAGAATGAGGGGCAGCTGCCACAGGACTGGGAGCAGGGCAGGGTGTTGACGGAGTGCTTCTGGGATGTTGGCGCAGAGAGGGGGACTGGTAACAGGGGGATAAGTGAGTAACGCAGGCCCCGGGGGGTGAGGCGTTTCTCTGCTGAGGGTTGTAAGAGTAGGCCTTGGCGGGTTTGGATGCTCTTGGCTCTGAAATGAGTTCTTCTAGTTCGTTTGATGGCTCGTCTGGTCTTTTCTGTATCTGACACATCAAAAGCATGTGATTTTTACATCCACATTTATTCTCATCTGTGCGTTTTTCAGGAATACGCTCGCTTGATAATCACCTGTTGATTGTGAGTGGCTTGATGATGCATGCTGTGTTCAGCTCTGTGCTGCTGCTGCTGCTGCTGCTGCTGAGGCTGCTGAGGCTGAGACTGAAGCTGTTGTGACTGGTGACTCTGGTGCTGATGCTGAAGCTGTTGGTGCTGCTGGAAAGCGTACAGCTCTTGTTGCCGTAGAAACTGAGATCGGGAGTACACAGCAGGATGTTGCATGTGGGAGGGTGGGCCCCGTGCACCATACACAGGGGGCCACAGCCCTTGCTGCTCCATCACGTCTAATGAGAAAAGGAAGACCACATCACACATGCACACATTCAGCAAAAACATTTTTTTTCACCCGTTTGATTAATGCATCTTCACTCTGTGCAACACACTGGAATACATTAGCAAACAGAAAAGTCCATATCTATCATTATGTACCTCCAAGACAACTACTCTAAAACAGCAAAAAACACAAAAAACATTAAGGATCATTTAAAAACTATCATATTCACATTTCATAGCAACATCTATCCTTTCAAAGAGCCAGTTTGAGTTTCACTGAGCAAAAACTTCCCCCAGGCAGCAAAAAATCCCACACTCTCTTCTACTCAAAACAGAAAGCACTTTCTTAAGAACTACTTAGAGAATTCTGGAATGTTGAAAAAAAGAAGAGGCAGAAGTGAAATGAGACCATAGGATATTGTTGCAGATTGATTAGAGGTCAGAGTATTTGCTGGGAATATGTGTGTCCCATTGGAGCGCTCACTGTGGTTTTAATGCCAAGAAGTCCACACAGTCGCCTGGCTAAATTAAAGGACTGCTATCAGTACACCAAGTTCCCATGTCATAGGATCTGTGTATTTTCCTATTATGTGGATTTATAAACAACTGCAACTCTAACTGAGACATTATACTGCAGATGTTGCTCTTCTGTTGTTTTGAACTTTTTTTTTTTTCAATTTTCTGTTTTACTTATGTGTTTTCAGTAAATGGTTACAACTGGTTCTTCCTTTTTGGTGTGAATTCAAGCTTATGGCTCTGTGGCTACTTGTTATTCTCAGTTGAAGCTGCTTTGATTGCAGACAAAAAACATAGAATGTTCAAGTCTGGAAGGAAATAGATTAAGTAGTGCTCCTTGTTAACTGAATAAGTCTAGGAACTTGAAGGAACTTTAAAAAGTTTTCTCCACTTCAACACTTGCATTCCCCTGCTGTAAAGTCTGGTGTGATATAATAATAGTTTTATATTATAAAACTTGAAAAAGATTTAAATTTGTTCAAAGCACTTCAGAAAAAAAGGCTTGTATTTACAGATGACAACGTCAGAATGTGTCGTACCCAGGTGATGCGTTGCAGGATGGGCGGGAGGCTCAGAGGGCAGGACCACCAGCTGAGCAGAGGGGTCCTGAGGCAGCGGCAGGACTGGCTGCAGAGGGCCTGGCATGGCTGAGGAGAATCCCGGAGGCAGATTCTGGTGCAGGGTTGTATGACCTATGCCTGCTTTACAAAGACAAATTTCAGGCAGATTACAAACACGTCTTCTCACACTCAGTGTCTGTAAATTAAAATTTTAGCATCCATGTTCCCAAAAGTGTCTCCTTACCATAAGAGTGTCCTGTCATCCAGAGGGATGGACTTCCAGTTCTTGGCATCCAATGATGATGAGCGGAATGTGCAGCAGGATCTCCTAACTGGCTGGACTGGAGTGACGTCCCACCAGGGACCATGAGATGAGAGGTGAGGTCACTGTGGCAACTGGTGGATGGGTGGATCCTTGCAAACTCCACCCTTTCTTTATTGTCCCTGTTATTATGATGTGACAAAGACACAGATGTTTTGTTTAATTTTTTTTCCTCCGATAATTAATTTGATTGTGGCGTTAGGCTGCATTTACTCACCTGATGTATGCGTCTCTGTCTCTGTCCAAGCAAGTGAGGCCCATTTGTTCCTCACTCATCCTCTTCCTTTCCTCCTCACTGGGATCTGAGGGATACATGGAGCGTGGCAGTCCTGAAAGATGAACATTAAGTGAACCATCAGTTTTACTTTCTGTCTCATGGTGAATCTCTTGTAGCAAATAAATACATTTTACAAGTTGAATTGCTTTCTTTGTTAGTTGAAGTGTTAATTAAGTTCTGATTAAATTACAAATATTGACTTATACATTTCTTCGATTCATTTATCAGAACAGAAAAATGTAAAATAAAATGCCTGAATTTAGTTAATAAAACACATTTTGGATTATTATTTGGTGTAGACATTAACATAGGTCACATCAAAAACTTATAATAAAATGTTTGGATAAGGCAAATGTGTATTACTCATGGTATTAAAATCCCATCATGGCTAGAATTAGAATATGGGGAAAAGTATTTATGAAATTTTTAGAACCTTTTTAAAAATTAAAATGGTCCATTCACATCTTGCAGTATATGTAACACCATGCCTTTGCTTCATATAATACACTATGTCCTGTTACATAAACACGAATAAGCCCACATCTCTATATTCTTTGCTCACTTGGCTGCAGCTGTTTATCTTCCAGTTTAATCAAACCCCTTTTTCTAGACAACTTCAGAAAACGTTTGATGCAAGAAAAATGATATAAGGTTTTGATGTTCGCTGTTATATTTTCTTTATTTTTTTCACTCATTCACTGCATGATCTTGATAATAATGATAATAAGTCTCAGGTAGTTTCATTTTTCTTACCTTTCACAGAGTTTTGTACTCTTCCCTGACGGCTGTTGGGGTGACTATCTGCTGAGCGACACGGAGGCTCCCTTTGTCTGGCTACTGCCACAGCAATCCCCACTGGTGGCTGCCGCACTTCACTCTCCCCGTGACCCGTCTCCCCCATTTCTCGACTCCGCCCACTGTAATCTGGGCGTTCGTTGTCAGTTGGACCCTTCCTGGAAGGTAGAGTCTGCTTGTTGCCTTGCAGGGCACAGCTACCCCCTGGCGGACCTGATTTGAGACTCCCCAGCCCCCCAAATGGGGTTTTCTGAGAGAGGAGCAGTGGCTGTTGCTGGTTGCTGTACTTTAGCAGGCTTTTCATGGCGCTGCTTTCACCCTGAGTTGGACCTTGGGGATCAGGTTGCTGCTGCTGCTGCTGCTGCTGCTGCTGCTGCTGCTGCTGCTGCTGCTGACTAAGTGGAGGTGCAGTTTGGGGCTGTGGAGGAGGAAGGTTCATCCCTGGCTGCTGTTGCTGTTGCTGTGGATGCTGTCCAGCAGAGTTCCCAAGATCCATGTAAGCCTTCCTCTGCTCCTCCTCAGGATGGGACATGTGAAGGGGAGGCCTCATGTTCCAGGGTGGCACCGGGGGTTGCTGGTGGTGGTGCTGCCCGCTGCTGTTTCTGTAACCATAGGGGGACATGTCCATCTTATTTTTAAGCTCCTGAGAGTTAATCTGGTTCAGCTCAGCAGGAGAAGGAGCATCTGGACCGGGACGACTATGTTGCTGGTGGCGAATCCTGGCTACCTTTTGGCCATCTCTCTGTAATGAGCAGCTACCTCCTGGACCATGGGCTGTTGCAGTCCCGCCGTGTGGCCCCATGTTTTTATTTCCAAGAGGGGACGAGTTAGGTGGGGGTCCTTGATGGGAACAGTCTCTATAAGGAGAAGTGTTGACAGAATGAGGAACAGAATTCCCTGCCTTTGGTCCCTGGGACAAGGAAGCTCTGAACACATCTAAGTCCACACCGCTGTTGATACACTCAGCACTTCGCGATCGCACAACTAAGTGCTGTTGTTGAGAATGCGGTGGCTTTTGTTGTTGCTGTTGTTGTTGGGATGGTGGAGGAAGTTGTGATGGTTGAACATGTTGATGATGAGCCTGCATCCAATCTAGAGCCTTCTCCGCCTTTCTGTATTGTTGTTGATGCTGCTGCTTTCTGTGCCAGCTACTATGGTGCCCACCTCCAGCACTCTTTTCTATTGCTTTGTCCTTGGCATTGCTGCCTCCTCCTCCACTACCCAAACCCTGACAATCAAGGTTACCAAGCTGAAATGGCCCAGCAGACTTATCTCCTAAGTCTGCCACAGATGGCACAAATGTTGGCCCGGTGACTTTAGGATCCCGTCCCACATTGATTGTACCCCTCTCTTGTGAAGCAGGGTTGGCTAAAGGAGCAGGTGGGGGTGGGCAGAAAAAGTCCGGATGGTGGTGCGTATGGTGGGGATGATGAGGGTGGTGCGGATGGCTGGGGTGGAGCTGAAGGCAATGGAAGCCTCCTGGGTGAGGGTGTGTATGGGGGTGAGCATGAGGATGGGGATGAGCGTGTGCCCCCCCAGTAGCAGAGCCCATGTGTAAGGGAGGGGGTACAGAGTAGGGCAGAGAGTGGTGAAGTGGTGCTGGACCCCGTTCCAGACAGTCCGAGGGCTGTTCACTGATCCTCATCTCCCCACTTATTCCTTCTTTGGTGCAGCGACTACTACCATTACAACCCATATGTCTGCCCTGGTTTACCCCCACTTCTCCCATAGTCCGAAGCACTGTGCCATCTCCACCACAGCTGGACATGGAGACTTTTGTCCCTGCTGTAGTTCCTGCATCTCCATTTTGCAGTTTTCCATTGTGCAAGCAGGCGCTGAGGGGTTTGCCTAAAGTCTGAGGGTGCTCCTTGCTGTACTCCATTGTGAGTGATGCCTTGTGCCTTTCTAGGGCTCGACTATTAACATCCTCTAATGGCAGTAGATGATCTAGATAGTGAGGTTGCTGCTGATGAGTGTGGGAATGGTGGTGGTGTGTGGTCTGGGGTGTCTGGTGGCTGTGGTGTTGGTGTTGCTGTTGTTGTTGTCGTTCCTTGGCCTCTTGTTTGCTGCTAGATCTCTCCTTGTCCTTGCCAGGTACCACACCCCTATCCACAGAACCCTCTTTAAGACCCTTGTGTACACCTGTCCCTATTCCTGGATCTCTGTCTCTGCTGCAGGACCCCTGAGAGTGTCCTGAACCTGTCCTGGACATTGGTGGCAGACTGTGATTGGCTGAGATGAGAGATGGCTGGGATGAAAGACCCCGCAGATAGAAGTTCTCTACAAAAAAAAGAAAATGCAGATCAGAAAAAGGCACTTGGATTTCTTAAATACATTTATCTCAATATTGCTTGTTAAATTTGGCAACATCCTGTAGGTTTAGTTTATTTAACTGTCTCATTCATAAAAAAATATTTTCTTAATTTTCACCTTTTTGCGTGTCGTAGAAGCGGTGCTGCCCATACAAAACGCCACTGTTGGCATGGTGATCCAAGTGGCTCATTGGGAGAAAAGTGTGGGCAAGACTCCCTGAAAATCGAGGATATCCTGGACCTTAGAGAGAAAGAGCAAAGGAGGGGGTTCATAAAACATGAAAACAGCCACTGTGATGCAGTCATACGAGGTAATCCTTTGGGCCTGGTGCAGCTGGTGGTGTTCATAAGCAAATAAGTACTGGCTTTGCCTCTACTGTTTGCTTTTCCTGCCTGATTTTAGAATGCAGATAATTAAAGAAAAGCTTGGGGATTGTTGTAATATGACATTTGTCTTTGAGACATATGGCTTATTGTTTACCTCCCTCTGAGAACCAACGGTGGTGTCTACTTCCATATGAATGGAGTGATGGGAATGGATTTGAAGCTTGTGTTTAACAGTGAACAGAGCTGAATGTCTGACCTTTGTGACATAGTTTAGGGGTGAAAAGACATTTGGATGTTGGGCCTGTAAGCCAGTACACCTGGGCTCATTTCATCAAGCCCATCTGGAGTATGTTTACAAAAAAATCATTTGGAAATAGAACACTGAAAAACACAAAGGAGAGTGAAAAGATGGACTGAGATGAAAGCCCATTGCAATATTAGGACAAGCATTACTATGACAACACACTTCCACTAGCCTCTGAGCACATCAATCCACATTAAATTGCTCTATCTATAGTATTGCATAAATGTGTATTTTATCCACAAGAAAGTGGTTTACAAGTAAGAGAAAATGATCATAGCGTTGTAGAATAAAAGTAACCGTTTTAGAGAAAGAAGCTCTTGTAGCTATGATGCAAAAAACAAGAGGAATTACACAAACATCTAAATATTCATGTTCTTAACACACTTTTTCTTTTCCAGTTGTGGGGGAGTTGGTGTGTATCCATACATGTCAACCCCTTTAGGTGTTTTACTGCGTGTTTCCGGAGTGGCATGACACCGCTCACCCCTTCGATACCACCAATTTCCTTTCACATTCTGATACCAAGTAAAACTCAGGCAGGTATCAATGATACTGATTCGATACTTATACTTCATGCAAATACAAATAATGTCTGTGGTAAACAAAAAAAATGTGTATTTCAACCCACTGCTTCAGAAAGAATACAATATATCTGAGTAATCTATCTATTTTAAACTCAGAAGTATGGTGTTTTGTCCTCATTTGCAACATAGCTGAGCAAATATAACAAAAACAGAAAAAACAGCAGAGGACACAATCATATGTGAAAATGGTGTTTTAAACAATCAACAAATAAAGTGAAATAATAAAACCATTAAAATAAATTATTGTTTAATTTTCTTGAACTACTACAAAAATAAAAGCCTGCTACATGAACATTTAAGCAGAATGAGGGACTGACTGCATGTGCCACTGCGCTTAGGCACTCAGGTGGAGGAAAAAGTAGTTCCCACCAACCGTGTATGATTTACACAAGCTTTCAATAGATTAGTTACTTTCCATTGTGTACTAGTTAATGACATACGTTACCTGAAATGAATAAAGTAAAAGTAAAGAATGGATATTTTTATTTTTGATTTGATTTTAGTCATTCCATAAAGTTCTGGTATTGGCAGTATGAATATTTCAGTATCAATCTGCACATGACTTGATTTTGTGGCCCAACACTGTTGCTGCGGAGCTGCAGAGCGACTTGGGAGGTGGTTATTCTAGGTTTTGCTGACTCTGAGATGCAAATTAAACTCGAAGTTTTATTTTTTAAATTTGTGAGATTTGAACAAATCTGTAAAATTCCTGTATGTCCTTAACAAGCAAAATGGGGAGAAATTTGTGTAATTCATGGACAATCTGTACAAGCTGATGTGTGCGTATCTTCAGTGGTCATTGTGTGAGAGGCAAGTCACAGGTCCATCACAGAGCCACACCTCCAGACAACCACACATGGAGACAACAGGCAAAATCCATACAAACAAACAAACAATAAATAAATATATATATTTTTTGTGAGGTGACTATGCAAACTACTGCACTACAATGCCATCCACACACAAACATAACAAAAATAATAATAAATCCAGTTGTAAAAATAAAGATAGAATGAGTTTGAAAGTTGTTTTTTTTTTTATCTAAATGACAATGAGATATTCAGATGATCTCTAGCCCACCAGCATACCAACATTTGTGTGCATTCAGAGCTTTGTTGTAAATCCCAGGTTCTTTTCCCCAGCGTTGCACCTGTCTCACCCCCGGTGTCTTTTTCCAACGTAAGAAACAAATAACAGATGGAGTGGAGGAACACAGAGAGGGGGGGTTGGGCGTTGGGTTTGTAATTAGGAATACTTCTGTACAAGCTAAAAGAGTGACACACATATTTGTCTTGGCAAGCTTGTGACCTAATCACAATCATTTGGCTTTGAGCTTATGTATGCAGCACCTTCCTTTTTTTCTTTTTTCTGCACCTCTAAGTGTTGAACTTCTTACTTTCTCCTGATGGAACAATACAGCTGGTGCTGTGAGCCAGCTCAGGGGAGGGAGGAGTGTTGTGGTGGGCTTAATGACCTTGTCTCATAGAGGCCTCTGCATCTTCCAATCTTAATTAATGAAATGCATGATGAGAGGGCAAACAGCCCCGCAATAACGCAGGAGGTGCTGGTTTCTGAGGGGGCAACAAGGTGATAATTGCATACTCTCGTTTAATTCTTTTTCTTTCTTTTTCAAATGTTTTTCTTCCGCTTTCTTTACCCATCCCCCCTTATGCTTTCTTTCTTTTTTTTTTTTTTGCTGTCATGATTAATAGGTGCACACATTTATGCCAATTCATCAACTGAGGTAGGAGGGTGAGATCCTTTGTTTAAGCAAGACAATTTTTTTACTCAGATTTTCAGGGGGAGAAAAAAGCACCGAACGGTTTCCAGTCTTTATCCAAGCTGGGAATAAAAGGTCTTTTTTTCCCCTACAGCAGCATGTTGTTTGTGAGCGTGACGATTGACGGCGTAATCCCTTTTCACAGTGTGGTCTGGCTGTGCCCGATAATGCCAGCCCGCTCAGTTTCAGCATGCTCTCCAATGGGTCGGCAAGAGGGGGACTGCTGGGCACGGCAGAGCCCATTCAGCTATTAATCTGGGCAGGACAAGGGAAGCTGCTGCTGCTGCTGCATCTGCTGCTGCTGCAGGTGACGTGAGAAGGATCTTAGTTCAGTCTGCTGACTGCACAGCAGCATCGCTTCTTTTTGCTCCCTACACACGCACACACAGAAACATGACAGCATCAGCAAATAAATGACAGAGGGGAGTTCAGAGCCCATGCCACTCTTTCAATGGGAGGAGTAAAAAAAAAACAAAAAACGAAGAGACAGAGCAAACAGAGCTGCCAGGGAGGGATCTCCAAAAGTTCTGGTGGTATTTCTCAAAGCCCTGTGGGGTAGAGAAGCAGAACTTAAAAAAAAAGAAAAAAAAAGAACTGGATAGGAGTTACTGGGGAAATCGAGGGACAGAGCAGGACAACTGGAGGAGGAGCAGAAAGAGCTGCCTGTCAGGTCTGCTAATTGAGAAGAAAAAAATGACAGAATCATCAAGACACAGAGAGGGAGGAGGAGAGGAGACAAGAGATGCTTGGCAGAGGAGGGGCAGTGCAGCGATGCATCTCTTCAGGTTTGACTAATTGAAAGGAAGGGATGCAGGCTGGCACAGGAAGAAGCAGGCGTGTTGTGGAGAAAGATGTGTGTGTGTGTGGGGGGGGGGCTTAAATCCTACAAAAGGAGAAGCAAGCAACTGCTCACAGAAGGAAAGATGGACAACTGAAGATAGGCTCAGAGAGGCGTATCAAACAGGAGTGGATTAGGCAGGTGTGTGCAGGCAGCAGTGTTCAGAGATGTGAGATGTGATTATTTTTTGGCTAAAAGGTAAAAAAGAAAAAAGTCATTTGAACTGTAGCCAGCTGGCCCAGGCCTTTTAGAAATCTGCTGTTTTATTTTATTTTTGAGGTCTATTTTTCTATCTTTCCACTTCGCTTATTGAATATACTTTTTTTTTAACTCAGAGGACCTAATACATTTACCAAGCATTTTCTGATTTATTTTTATTTTTTTAAACAATTACAACCCCCTTACTTCACACAAACACACACACTTTTCGAGTCAGCAGAGGAACAGACATGTGGTACATGCGATGGCTGTGACAGTATTTGAAATGTGAGTGACAATCTGACAGACACAGATCACGTCCCCACTAATGTCTGTGCTAACTCCGACATCAACTGAGATTTCAAGGTTCGTTCCTGATTCAGCACTTTCATTGTAATGTGGATCAAGGAAAAAAAGAAATCTTTCGATCGTCCTCTTGTTTTTCACCAATTTAGGAGCTAATAATCTATTATACAAGTTTTTATTTATTTATTTATTTTTAAAAAATCTTTGGAGGGGGTACCAATGTAGATGCCATGCTTTCATTTGCTGATGAATGCACTCTTTTACAAGCCATAATCCTTCCTCTGAATGTTTTCTGAAGCATTCAAAACTTCACAGATGCTTCTTTGTTTTTTTTTTCCTGCAGTAAGCTCTGCAATATTCTGAGTTGATGCATCCATCTTTGTTTTCTCTGTTCCTTTGTGCTTTTCTGCAAACTAATCAATGTGTGTTGACATAAAATGCATCACAACCAGTGGGCAAGCTCTTATTAACTCACAGACAAGTCGTAATAAATCTGGCTCAAGTTCAAAATAAATAAAAATGCTTTTTTTGCACTTTGTGGGATGAAAACCGTATCCCGCTAACTAAGGCTCCCCTCTACCACTGAGTGGATCATGTTTCATACATGTACACATAAAAGGCTGGAAAGCAAACCTGCAACATTTCTTACAATATTTTGTGACAAAACCTTTTTTTGCATGACAACACCAAAAGACACCATGTGCATATTAGTGGTGCAAAAAATACATGTATCTCAATACACACTATGCATCAAACAATACAGATTTTTTAGTTTATTTTTTATGAACTTGTCTTCTGAAGATGCTCTGTGTTGAAGGCTCAGTGGATCTGTGTTTGACTACTCCACTAAGGCTGCACTGTCGAGCGCAGATCCATTGAGAAACTTGCTGTTTCAGCAGCAACTGTACTTTTGAGGTTAAACAAATGTTCATAATTAATTTTAAAAAATTGAAGGGTGTGAGTATTGAACCGAACTGAATCGTGAATTGTCTGTATTGTTGCTCCCCTCGTGCATACTGTATCTGAGTCCCAGAGATGCTCTAAACTTTGATGAAACAGCAGTTTCTACTGTCTCGGTAGAAGAACATAATGATCTGATGAGTGTATTTTTGATTAGTAAGTGCTTTGCAGAAATATCTTTAATTGACGATTTGGTATTTATGGTCCTTTTCTTTACATAAAACATTCAGGAAGATATTTCTTTACACGCCAAAATGCTTTTTAATGAATAGATTGTATTTGGTAATCTTTTAATATTTTTGTTTTTTCAAATACATTTATAAAAAGAAAAAAGAAATTAGAAAAAGCAAAAGGAAAATGTCAAATTCTCTTTAAAATTAGTCATCATCGTGTATACACTTTCGACAAAGACTTCTCTGTTTCTGGGAAAACTATTAAATTATAAATAAAGTAAGTGATATAGCTAACCTGTAAAAAAAAAAGGAAGAAGTAACTATCAGGGAAACATTCTGTTTAATGACAGGTACAATATGTGCCTGAATCACAACAGTTTCTGACTTTAATTTTGAACTGCTACTTTTGGATTTGCATGTAAGCAACTTCTTGAAACGACACTTAAAATGTGTGTATGTGTGTGTGTGTGTGTGTGTGTGTGTGTGTGTGTGTGTGTGTGTGTGTGTGTGTAAAGTGGGTCCACAGCATATCTCTGAGCCTACAAGTGAGACACTAATGCACCGACACATGCAGAAGTCAGTTCTGGCTCTGTTGCCTGTGGGGTGCTGCTGACACCCAGAGAGAGGAGGCGAGAGTCTGGGTAATTGTGCCGCTCATTTTGATGACTTGCTTTTTATGCAAAACAGGAAAAAGACAATGTGCAATTACGTTGAGGAGGGAACAGCTGAATGCGGTTGATGAACAGTCTGGATTCAATCATGCTCTTAGTGCGTTATATGCAATTAAACTGCAATAGAGATAATGGCTTCCATTGCCAACTGAGTAATAATCCCAGTCATAATCACCTCCATTACTTTTATTAGGCTTGGCATTGTCATCATCACTCTCAATATTATTTTATTTTTTTCACAAAAAGAAAGTGTTTGACAATGAAGCCTTAAGAGTAAAAGGTAAGACAAACATTTTCCCTCCAGGCTCATTTTGTAAAGCCTGGAGGGAAAATGTTTCTGATGTTGAAGTTGATCTCTCATTTGGGCTAATTTATACTTTCTTTGTGTTCATTTGAAAAGTAACTGTCAGCTGACTCAGCTACTCAATGAAGGCTAAGGGGGGTAGATTTGTTTGTTTGTTTGTTTATTTGTTTGTTTTAAAGTTGACAAACACATAAAAGCTTGGTAAAATGACACAATATTAAATTACCTTAAACATTTTAGTGATGATGGTTCACCAACCTAAAGCATTGTTAGGTTTAAAAAACTTTACGTTGCTCATAAGACTGAAAATAATCCTAAACTCCGCCATTGTTCTGTACTTTTTTTTTATCTTTGTTTGTCTATGGGATTCAGTTTCGTGCAAAATCCACTTTTTTGGCCGTTAAATACATTTTGTTGTGTACTTGGAGTCTCTAGGAGTGCAGAACGATTTAATATCTCCTGGTGCTGCGTAGATAACTTTGTATTCTGCTTGGGACATATTTTTCAACCCAGTCAATTTCCTCTATTTTCTATGACATTTTCTGAACTATTACATCTACTTTTTTGTGACAAAACGGACAAATAAGGTCTGGACTTCTCAACTACAATTTGGTCATCTTCATTCTTCTCGGACTCTGGGTCAGACTCGCTTGTTGACATCGTTTAATTAATTCAGCTATAAAGTCGTAAACTCCTCTATAAAACTAGAATGGACCTCTCTGGAAGCTGGATTTAAAGAGGCAGCCTCAAAATGAGTTAATCTGAGACCCACCTCAGAAAAGGGGGGAGAGAGGGGCTTGTGGAGTTACAATTAGGAGGAATTTAGAGCAAAGCATTGCAGTTCTACTTTATAAAGACCCCAACTGAATGGTTTAATTTGAGGAAGAGAGGTTTAAAAGCATGATATGTCTCATTTAAAAGAACATTGCCAGTTATTTATTTATTGTTTTTTAAACCTTCTCCATTACTTTTAAATTCACAATCCTAATATGTTGCACATGAAAAAACTGGTTATGTCATACCTAAAAAAATGATAAAGTCAAAAGAGAATGGATAAAAGACACACTGCAGTATTTATTCTTTGTTGTGATTTACAGTATATGGTATAGCAGTGTTTGTACAGTGGCGTTCCTCGTTGACTAAGAGGCTTTATCAGTACAGCCTCTCTCAGTGGTTGTTTTCACCTGTTATTTAAAAGAAAGCATACTTCTCTCCTGCCTGACTCCCTCACAGGGATGTAAAGTGTTAAAATTAGAGTGTGTTTATACTGGCCTATCTACGCACGTGTTTGTGTAGTTTGTGTTCTGGTGTTGGGCGGGAGCCGCCCTATTAAGCTGTAATGGAGACGCCAGCTAAAAGCTTTGCAATCACTGCAACTTTTTATTGGCCCACACTCGCATGTGCAACTTCATTCACTCTGCAGTGACATTCCTGCTGACATGAACTGAATACAGCAAGATTCTTTGGCTGAACGTTTGACTCCGAGTCCAGATCCAGAACCGTGGATATTTTTGGTGCACAAATAAAAGAGTGGGGAGCCCAACCTATAGGGCAAGCCAGATGATTACAAGTCGTGCTTTAGGAGGAACCTTAAATAGTCCCAAAATAAACAATATCAGTAACAATACGCCGTGCAAAGTTCTGTTGCAGCTCTGCCAAAACATGGAAATCATCTCATTCAGATGGTCAGGTGATGGGGTGAGGCGGTGGGTGTGTATGTGTACTCGTGTGATGTGAGGTACCTTCATGGGAGTGGGGAAACCAGATTTGTGAGGCGCTGGAGTGGGGTCCACCTCGGAAGGAGGGCGAGGAAGGCGAAGAGGGTGGCCGGGAGGGGTGAGGCGGGTGGGAAGGAGGGGAACCCAGGCTACTGGCCAAAAAGGTTCCCATGAAGGAGGCGGAAGAATTGCCCATCAATCCACTGCCTACATCACCAAAAGGACAAAGGTGAGGAGAGAAAAAAAACAACAGATTTAGACCATGAGTGTGACCACATTGTTTCTGTAAAAGACTACACAGGATCTCCACATAGCTGTAAGAGTATGGCGCCAACTGGCTCCTTAAGGTGGAATCATCAAGTCGGTAAAAAAAAAAAAAAAGGGAGAATGGGTGAGAGTGTGTGTGTGAGAAAAAGTGTGAGACTCTCCTCCCCCTTCACTGTCAGCAGCCCTCTTCCCTCGTCTTCTCTCCCCTCACACCAGCTCTCCCCGTGGGCAGACAGAGGTCTCATCTCACAGCTGAGTACACACTTTCTCAGGCTCTCTCCCTCTCGCTCTCACACACTTTTGCTCCTGCTCCCCAGTGTCCCTTTCTCAATTTCTCTCCCTCCCTCCATTATCTTGTTCTCTCCATCTCTCACTTTCATGCCCTCAATCTCTTTTATTGCTTTGCTCCATTTCACCTCCGCTCTTTTTTTTTTTCTTTTTTCTTTCAATCTTGCATTTCTCAGTGTGACTATAACAGTCCCGTTTCCGTCTTTCTATTCTATTTTTATGGTTCCATTTTAGTATTTTGCTCCTTTTTCTTCCTCCTTGCTTTGCTTTGTCACAACAGCCATTTGCTTCTATTCTCTCTCTCTTATTTTGACGAGCAGAAAAAAAAAAACGAAAAAAAAAAAAAAACACCATGTCCGTGCCTCTTCGAAATCCTCATTGTCTCTGCTTTCCCTTCCTCTGTCCCTGGTTCTTTCTGACACATAGCATAGCTTTGCTTTGTTCCTCACTATAATGATGGCACCAGCAGAGCAATCTGTCCCTGGCTGGCTGAACCTTGTGTTTAACAAGACTATGATGAGTAATTGACCATTTGTAGCAACGCCCATGTGACTGGGGGCTGATTGTCTATTATGCATTGCTGGGCAGGCTAGAGAAAACACACTGATTAACCACTGCTTAAATTGCATTCCCATTACGCGCCCGCCAGTGCACTTGAGTGAGGGGCCCGAGTGCCCAGCTCTTTGCACATTCATTTCCCCAAAGTGACACCACCATGAAGTCTCATGCATATGCATGACATTTCCTGGATGAGAACACATATGCAGAAGTATTCTATATGCACAGCTGATATAAAAAAAGCAGTACATAGGAGAGAGGCGCAATAAAAATTAATTATCCTTGTCTTATGATTGCTGATCTTACAAGTTATGCTGTGTGACTTGACTTCCTTTAACCACTAATCAATTATTTTCTGAGACTGTTAGAACTGTTGTCTGGAAGTCTTAATCAGTCAGGCAAGGAATGAGTGCATCCTCAATTCAAGCAGGAGAAATTCATCAGTCTCCCTCTTTCACCATAGAAATGCGTACAGCACATAGGCCAAAGTGCAGAAGCAAAGAGTGGAGCACATGGATATTATCTTTAGGCATGGACACACATTTTCATGCATTAAAGTTACATTTTGTGCTCTGACATGTGTGATTGTCAAATGTTCAACATTTCACCTAAAACACTATCATAAAACAATTCAGTTTTCACGTGTTCTCTGATTAGAAACTTATAGTCATTTGGTCTTAAGTGATCAACCTGCTTATCATGTTTACTAGTTATAATTGCACAATATACAATTGCTTCAGCTATTTATAGAATAAAATAATGTGAAGCATTGTGAAGAACAGGGCTGGCCCTGGCCAATTTGGAACCCTATAGGTACGATGTCAGGTGCCCCCGCTCCCCCCCCCCCAAAGCAATTTTCTAAATCCCACTGTCAGTTTACATTTATTCATTTGAAACAGAATAACAGAAGTCTACCTCATACCTGCCAACATTTTCAGACATCAACAAGGAACACCTGTTCATGTTAACAAGCAACTGTGGAGTGAAGCAGTTCTAGGGGGGTGTCTAGGGGGAATGCTCCCCCAGGAAATTGTGTAGATCTACTCAAAATTATGCATGTTCCAGTCATTTCAAGAGCATTTTACAAAAAAGTCTTGGAATTAATAAAACAACATAAAATCAATATTTTATGAAGGTAGAACACTAAAAACCAGGCTTTAACCTGAACTTCAACTGTACTTTGATTTAAAAATATGTAAAATATTTATATATCATTATTTAAGTTGTGTAACTTTTTTTTGTCCCCAATTTGTGGCGTCCCCTAGATGGATGGCGTTCTTAGGATTTGCCTATACTGCCCATGCCACGGGCCGACCCTGGTGAAGATGCACTGTGACACAACAAAAAACATTATTTTCTCCTTTTTCAGCCCCTATTCCCAGGTTCTTCCTTTTTCTGCTGCCACCTCCTATCACTCTGTTCGTGTGGAGCCCTCTTGGCACAGCTCTATGAACTACAGGGCGAACGGGGTCAGGGGCAACTGGGGGGAGTGGATTATAGCCAGCATGCTCACCAGGCATACGTCCAACTCCCATCATCCAGACACCCTGGGCGGCTGTATGCCACCACCCTTCACACCGCACACACTTGTGCCTTTCTCCTCTAGTTTTTTTTTGCCTATTGCCCCAAGGAACCCCAGTTTTCCTCACCGCCTCCAGCGCACATAAATCAGCTAATCCTCCTACATTATTAACAGCCTTGCTTCGGAGAGAGGAGAGAAGTAAAAGAGACATGGAGAGTGACAGAGAGCAACCTCTTAAAGTCAGGGAGGAGAGAGTTTCTGACAGAAAGGGAAGTAAAGATGGACGTAATGTAACAAGGGGATATTGAAAAGGCAAAGACATCTGTAAAGTTTAAACTGGTGTTGGGAGGAAAGGGGACTGAATGCAAACATCTTTATTCTAATAATTATTATTGTCCTTACCACATTATAGGTCAGATTTTCAGTGGTTCTGTCACCTGCATTGGAACAAGACATTTTCCCCCAGTCTTGACTGTAATGTGCTGCTTCTTATACGGTCACATTGGCAATTTGCTGACTGTAAGGCTGAATCTACTTTTTCTAAGTAATACCCTTACATTTTAGATTAAACTGTACCAGTTTATTAACCTTTGAAGAAAGGAGAGATAGTGATTAAAATATTCGACAGTAAAAGTGGACACTTCTTTAAGTGGCCAATCAGCATCAATAATCATGTTATAGATGTGACATGGTTTCACCAGCTTCCATATGCTATGTAATAGTTATATTTTCAGCAGAGACTGGTATACAAGATTATTGTTCATGTTCAAACTCAACGTTACAATGATAGTCGAAAACATAATTTTTTTGTCTAAAAATGTATTTTTTCCAGTTGTACGTATCTTTGCTAGTACAGCTCATAACCCTTTATCTTATGTGCACCACTGAAAAATCTGAACTGACAGGAGTGCTCTGTGTCAGCGTCGCTAACTTCTACTCCTTATCTTGTATGGTTCTGTATTGGCAGCTTTTATACACCAATCGAGCTGGCCGTGCTCTGGTTTGATTGGTAGATTTGCGAACAGCCAGAGGCATCTTAAAAAGGGGGATTGTCTTTATGGCTAAACTAAAAATCGGTTTTGTCTAAAGACCTAATGTATGATGCAGGGCAAATAGAATATATTCTTATGTCATGAGAAATATTTCCCATGATGCTGTCTTTAAAGCCATTTAGTGGCACATAGTTTGCAGAAGCAGGCTGGTCTGTTTTGGTTTTGGCGAAGCTTCAATTTGAATGCAAACCCAGGTGACGCTGAACAGATGGAAGAACGATTGGGAAACGATCACGCCAGGACTGAATAACTGTTTATTCAGAACATTTAACAACTTGTGACATGAGTTTAAGAAATTTGCCACTGCTACACCTGCTCTTAAAAAATATTTTTTTTTTACGTTTTGAACTTGTTTTCGTTTTCTTTTTTTTCTTCCTAAAAATCCTGTTTTTATTTCTCTAAATTCAGTTCTCAGGGGTGTCAGCAGTGCTCTTGCAAAGGCTCTGTGGAAAATTGTCTCATGTGCTATTCAGTGACAATCTATGACATCAATGGAGATTAATCCTATTTTGGAATTAAAGCAGAGGGGATGCTGCGATTGATAGATTTGGGGATCTAGCCTCTCTCCATATCAAATCATTTCAACCTGTCATTACACTCATGTTGGGTTCTGAAAAACTTGAAATTTGCCAGAACTGTCAGACTTGGAGTAAAGTAACTTGCTCTTTTTTTTCTGACACGGTAAGGTATGAGAAACCAGTTTGTTCCCAGTAATAAAAACACATGTGCGTGCACACAATAACATGGGCCCAAGCAGAGGCCTCAAATAAACACCAAGGAGTGAGCAGAAGGCTGGAAGGCGGAGCAGGAGCATGAGGGCCTGGTTGCCATAGGAACTGAAGAAAAACGGTGCTCAAGGCAAGTAGGCAACAATAGTGGGCAGATGTGCTTGGTCAGCGTGCTGCTCAGCAACAGAAGCCATCTTTCGCTCCCACAAAGCCCCTCCTGAACCACAGCTGGAATCACACACAGTTAAAAGCACACCTTCCATGGAACCTAATCCGGCTCCAATTGTTAGGCTGCAAGAAAGGGTGTGCCATCTTTTTTTTTTCTGTCCTGTTTGGGAAACTAATCTGCTCCGTTAGCAACGCTGCTCATTAATATAACTCAAGGCTGAGTTGTTGTTTGGTCCTAACGAGGAGTTACAAAATAATAGGATGTAAGGGGATTCATCCAACTGTGGGCCAAGTAAAGATGGGTAAAAACAGTTGAGAAGACAGTAAGCAGCCACCCACAACATGTTGTTCTTTTCAATGCTTGGACTCGCACCAAAATTTCCTCAAGAAACACACATCCTTTATACACAAGCTAAAGCAGTCGCACGCACACACACAGCTCTGCAACTATACAATTATTTCCCTATGCATCATATTTCCTCCTCTGCGCTTGATGAACGAGCCGAGGCAGCCTTCAGCTCTCTGTCTTATTTTTTTTTTCCGACAGCTGCCTGAAGGGACGGATGGACGGGCCGTCTAGACAAGGACACTAGACAGACAATGAAAGGTGAGAGTGATGGTGACAAGAGGAAAGAGACAAAGAGAAAATTGCAGGTGTGGCTGAATGAACCTGCTCTCCACAGCTCAATGATCAGCCAGTGTTTGGAGAAAATAGGCCAGAAAAAGCCGAACTGCCAGCCAATAGAAACACATAAACACGAGGAATCCAGGAGCATAAGATTTCCAATCTTTTAAGGAGTCAGAACACAAAGGTGGCAAGGTGAGACAGTTAGCTGTCAGAGCCACGCACATCCTGATTTTTTTTTTATTGTGACAAAGCACAATTAAATAATTAAAACTACTATTAGAAAGCAATGCTTAAAGTCTAGCTGTTACTCATCATAATAATGACAAAGCTAAATAAGGTCACGGAATATTTGTAAGCTAGAAAATCTGAACAAGTTTATTTAGTGCCTGTGAATGTTGTCTTTTAATGAAAGGAGAAAATTTATACTACAAGAAGTAAATATTAAAGAGGAAATAAACATGTGAATACTGACTTACCGAGTAAAAACATCCCAATGTCTGTTGGTACAAGTTTCACTCCCACTTCGGTTTCTCTCTCATCAGACTTTCCTACTCATCCAGCTCCATGTTCTGCCCAAGAATTCACCCAAAAAGAGGCTAGCCAGACTTTCCAATCTTACATTCACTTATAAACACTCCACTAGGTTTTTGTCACAGGGAAAAAAAAAAAAAAAGAGGAAAAAAATTGCAAAATTGGTTGGTGTCGAACAACTGTACACACCAGCAACTCCAGACAGACTGCACATGCTCCCCTGGAGGCCCGCTGACTAACCCAGCGCCTACTTCCTCACAATAAAACACAGTTGGAATTCGAAATGGCTACTAAAGTGGGGGGATTTCCTTCTAACGGTCAAAGTCATATTGAAAACATTTGTGCAACTGGTAGCCAAATTCCTTCTTACTTTAGAAACTATTGTTGCAAATTTTTTTCTTTCATTTTTTGTGATGGGTGGCTGGTTTGTGGGGCCGAGGGAGCGAACAAAGATCCAGTAGGAGGTTGTTCTGATGAAGAAGTACACAGAAGTGAGAGCAAGCTAGTGAGCGAGAGAGAGAGAGAGAGAGAGAGAGAGAGAGAGAGAGAGAGAGAGAGAGAGAGCGAGCAGTCCAGTGCTGGAGCTGAGCCCAGTGCAGGGGTGGGGGAAAGTGCCAGCAGCGCACGCCTCCGACACTCTCCACACTGCGTGCTTGTGGAGTGAGTTTTAGTGGATGTGGTCAGTGCGGGGGTGGGAGAAGTGGAAAGGGAGAAGCAGTTGGAGGGATGGATGGAGGAGGAGAGCGAAAACGACTCTTCAATACCAGGCAACATCCAGTGGAGGGATAAGAGGTGAGAGTTTAGAGCAGATAAGTGTGAGAGCAACTGTGAGAAACTTTCAATGTGAAAGAGCAGTTGGGAGCATGTGGGAGCTGCTGAGCATATGTGTGCATCTGTGTGTGTCTGTTTGTGTGTGACTGGGAGTTCATATGGTGGTTGTCTTGCTAAAGTTGACAGCCAGTGTTTGCAGAGCGGGATCGTGGTCAGCCACTCGCTCACTAACAGAGAGATGACAGGGTACCAGAGAGTCTGGACGATATTGTTCACAAAAGTACAAAAAACTGGCTTGGAAAAGTTATTCAATTAACCCCCAGAAACTTCATCCAGCTGTTTTTACAAAACTTAAAGTTGTCATGATCAACTTGAGAGACTGATATTAAACAGTTGAACACAATTGTCTAGTTAGGGGTGCTGATAGGCTTCAGGCCTCTGCATGGTCCTAAATCAGCTCTCATTGTTGCAGTTGTGGGAAGAACATTGCTTCATTCTGTTCACAGCTTCGAATCTGCCATCCCTTCTTGTCAAAACCTGCCAAGAGAAGTTTTCACCCAAGAAATGATTGTGTGATTGGTCCAAAGTTCATGAGCGTGTTTGTTTATGCTCAAAGCGCTCAGATGATGAATTTTGCTTCAACTACTCACTTCAAGAATCCAACTGTTGAACCCCGAAGCAGACATTTATAATAATAGTCAAATAGCCAAAAACTCATGGATGGAGATAAAAGTGACATTGTCCATCTGACAAAAACTTTAACTGGGGCAGATTTGTGGAAAAAATAACAGTGGGTATCTGAGTGTTTTTGTTTTCTTCTAGTGTGTTGAATCCTGTGGGAAGAAGCCTCATGCAGTGACGTATACCACAGCAGGAGCTTTCCGTGGAGCATCTCGAGAGCTAAGAAAGGTTTGTGTGAAAAGAAAAAGAACATCAAACAACCACATGACCACGCATCGATTGTTCGGCTTCAAATTGAGTCTAATGAGCCCCTTAGACTAAGGACTAACTGACCACATTTCCTCACTCTGTTCTGGTCTTCACTCACTCTCTATATGTTTGTTTTTGTAATTATTCCAATCATTAAAATTATTTTGTATTTATTCCTACAGAAACTACACCTGAACCCGGAAACAAGCTGCACTTTGTGCCAAGAATGTGCCACTCTTGCTCTCAATAAACAGCGACCAGATAGCAAATAAAAGCAAAAACTAACTGAAGTTATTCACGAAGCTATCTTTTCAGAGAGAGTTACCAACATTCAAAAGATTCACCATCAACAATGATCTCTTGCTCCAGCAGTGATGTAGGAGAGGTGATAGGTGTCTGACAGCAAGAGATAACCATGTCTAGAAGACTTCCTGAAGAGATGTTTTATGGACACAGTAAATAAAGAGCAAATGCAGCACCATCGCAGCTAATTGCCAGAATTGATGTTTTTGTAGAAGATAAAAAGACATCTATCTGTCAAGGTGTGAGTTGGCCTGAAAGTATAAGGTGAGCAGTGCAGAGGAAAAAGCTTGGGTGAAGGTGACACGAAGTAAAGAGGAGTACAGAAGTTAAATTCTTTTGATAGTGGCTGGAGCAGATGGTACATCAATAGTTTATGAGTGGGCTTAGGTAAAGGTTTGGGTTTACTGAGGTGTGCTTGGTGTGATTTGTGTGGAGTAGCAGCAGTTTACTGAGTCGCTGGCCCAACCTTTGAAGAGCCAGCAAACATTCCAGACTGGGACACAGAAGGTGGGAGGACAGATTCAAAACAGAGGCAGCTCCGAGCCAGGACAAATGAGCTCCAGGTCCACTGCACTCCCTTTACACCCACTAGGGCAGTTACATTCCCTGTTCCCACAACACAGATTTAACAGCACAGACAATAAAAAGCAATGCCACAACACAGAACTGCAATACCGTTTTTTTTCCATTCTTTATTTTTTTGAGAGCTTAAATGTTTGCGATGAAACAGGAAGTCCATATTAGCCCACTTCATCACAGTTTTTTTTCTATTGCAGGGGATTGCTTTTTCCCATAAAGACTAAATCAATTGCTTTTTTGTTGTTTCTTGGTTAAGTAGAGAAAATACAAGTGTTTCCTAAAGATTGAGCAAAAAGACGTGACTTTTTGCTAAAAAATTGGAAAGTCATAAACATTTTATTCTTTGAACCGTACACAGGGGAGTTCTACACTCCTCAAGGAGGGCCATTTGTTCCAAGTCCAAACTTTGATGCTTGTCAACTGACCCTTTGTTATGTGGGAGCATTTTAGGGTCATTTGTTTGCTGCTTTCCAACTTTATATTCCTGGGGCATTAAACACTGACAACCACAGCAGGGTTCATCCATCTCAAGCTCATTCACATGTGCATCATTTACATTTTACTACGCTTTTTTTCTTTAGGTTTTTTTTAAGTCTTTTTCCTTTATGATACACACACTTATGAACACACACACACACAGTAAAGCACCCAAACACAAAAAGAGCCGCCCACAGCTGCGGCAGGCCATCTCTCTAACAATCCAATCTGTTTTCTTTCCCATGATGTTTCCCATTGGCACAGGGAGGAGAAAATCAGATTTACTCCCCCACAGGGCCCATGCAGTTGCACTGATATGGAAAATGATTTCAGTGCTGTTTGAGCCCATAAACATTATTTTGGTCTCCCCTGTTAATGACACATTTCTTCCCAGCATTGTGGATCTCACAGAGGAAGAGATGAGCGTAAGGGAGGAGGTAAAAAAAAAAGAAAGAAAAAGGAGGAGGAGGTAGAAAGGAAGGGGAGATGAATTCTCCAGGGTTTCACATACAACAGGGGAGTCCTTCACCTCTTAAACTACATCCTGACATCCCAGATTGTTCTCACTCCCACCTTTTTCACACACATACACACATGCAGAAACTCAAACAGCTAACGAAAAACTTAAGAACATCTTCTCGTAATACCCCCCCCCAAAAAAAAAAGAGAGCACAAAGTTATCCCTGTAGGGGCTGAGTCAAAGAAAGATTACTCACTTCTCTATTCATCAAGTAGTCAGCTTGATTCTAAACACAATTGGCTCAAAGTAGCCCCAACAATATTTTCTCACACAATCGCTAATAAATTTCATTAAAGGAAATAAATAATCTAGCAGCCATAATGTTTTTCTCCTTAACACAATAATAAAAATTTGTACTCTGAGTTGTAAGGTACAAACACTTTGTCCTGGAGGCATATTGTCAACGATGGGAGCACAATGTAGCCCCAAGTCCTACATATAAGTCTTTAATGTGACAGTGGTAAAAAGAGAAATATAAAGACCATTAGTGAGGCACTAAACCCCTCGTTTAGCATTTATTAAAACCCACTAGCAGGTCTGAAGGAGGAAGTAACCACACTGAACATGACTAAAATGTAATTTTTTTTCAAGGTTTTTTTCCCCATTGATCTTTAAAAGTGCAGTTTCCATAATCTGCCTAGTTTCACGGGAAACAACAGATGGAATGCTGTGGATCTGGTTTGTTTTACAGCTGATGACTGATCTGTCTAAATCCGCAGGTTTTGTGCTCAGACTGTGGGGTTCGAAGGGTGACTAACAGTAGCCTGCGTGCCATGTTCCAGTTGAAAGCTAAGCCATCCAAGTCGTGGACACAAACTGCGTAGTGGAAGGGGAAGAAAAAGGGGAGATTAAAACAAGCATTCAGCATTATACTCTCTAATTAGTCCCCTGTTAACTTTTGAACTTAATTGCTTAATTGAGATGTGGTTAGACTGGGCAGGTTTCCCCTCCCTCAGGGTGACCATACGGCTCCAGTGTTTCAGTCTCACTCTGCCTGGCACAGTAGGTGGCTGCCTTTCTCTCATTCTTTGTCTTTGTCTTTTTGAGCATCCCACCACTCCAGTGACAAGGAATAATGATGCCGCACAGGAGGCAGTAAAACTGTGTTTGGCGACTGTTTTCGACGTGATTGTACCCATGCACCGCACATATGCCTGTTCCACATCAAAGAGGAGCTTTGACTACCCGGTCCTGGGTGGTCCAAACATCTCTAGGTAGACAGTGGAATAGTGGAGGACCGGTGGACGTCTCCTCACTGCAGGCGGGCTTGTTTCTGTTCAAGACAGAAGTCAGTTTGCTTTGGAGGACACACGAGCTGCAAGTCGAGGGAGAATAAGAGTGCCTCAATACATACACAGATAAACACACACAACCTCAGAGGCGTCACTTTGGTTGAGTCTCCCCATCCACTCTGGTTGATGTATAATGATACCCAGAACAGCTCATAAATCTGCATGCAGCTCGATTCATTGGAGCAGATTTTGCCTGCTGTCTTTCCTTTTTCACTTTCATCCTCTCTGCTCCTTTCGCTCCTTTGAGCCCCATCACTCAGTCTCCTTCTCAGTTTTCCCTTTTCGTCCTCACACCCTCTCCATCACTCTCCCTCCTTCCCCTGGTGCTCAGCTCCATATTTCTGTCCTCCCTCATCACCTCACGCTTTTCCCTCTGCTGGCATCATTCACATGTTTCAAAATGAAAACACTTTCTCTTTAGTTTTTTGTTTTTTTTTTGGGCGGAGGGCGTGATTTCAAAATCCACACTTCCTTCCTTGTTGTCCTACTTGTGCTGTTTTTTATTTCTCTTGTTCATCCATAAGTTGTTCTGGGAGTACAATAACTGTCTTGTTTTAGGGTCATTCTACCTCTATCAACACCCCACTTCCATTCATCAACATCCCAGCATTTAACTAGCAATGACAATTGTTATAATGGGTTAGGGCAGGGGTGTCAAATTCATTTTCACTGAGGGCCACATGAGCGTTATGGTGGCCCTCAAAGGGCCAGATGTAATTAACTTTCAACGTTTCATTTTTAACTTTGACTAAACAGAAATGGTCACGTGCCTTTTCTCATTGGTACGGTTGAGCACTGCAAACAAACAATAACTGAGCTCTATGTGGTATTTCCCGCAAAGAAACAGTGTTTTAACACATCCTCTTAAACACTGAAAAGTATTTGACAATGTGGGTTAGGGTTAGCGCTACCATCTGATATTCATGGCTGGATGCCTCCTTTTGGTTGTGCAGGGCAGCACTGGACATAAGAAAACTGCTCTGTCGCTGTCCTCGGATTTCTCTTGGATCGGCCAGTAATATGATGAACTCCTGGAGTTGTGTGTGCGTGTGTGTGTGTGTGCAAGAAACCAAAGGCAGCTCCCTGCTCTGGCTTCCCTCTGTCTGATGTAGCCTGTCAGAGGCACAGAGGCAGAACAGTGCAGATAACAGAGCCGCTGCACCAGCCAGCCAGCTAGTCCAAGGCCTTTCTGCAGCCCTGAATGTAATTTGCAATTGGTTCACAAGAGGAACAAAGAAGAAATGTTTAATTCTTCTAGCGTTGGCCAAGACAAATGCTAGCGTTTTTGCTCTGATAACCTACAGACAAGGCACCTGGGGAGCCAAGGCCAAACATTATAAGAAAGTACCTTGTAAAGAACGCACTGTACATTTACGCGTGCATGTCCCTGACTTCTGTTGTTCTTCCCTCTGCAGCAGACTCTTAAACGCAATAAAAGTTCAGCCAAATCCTAAAGTGAATACATTTGTGAGATGCATCTGACAAATCAGGCTTTAAAGTTGAGTAATGCTTCCCGATCCCTGATGCTGGTCATGCAAAGAATGCTGCTGTCGGGGCCTGCTCAACATCTGCAGCAATACACTTGAGCAGAGACATCTAAATTTAGGAGCATTTCCTGCAATCTGTACACATGACAGATGGTCATCCTTACTCAAACATGAAGTGTGACAGAGAACAGGGCAGATATGCATTTTCTTACACTGATAATCTTGATGGGTTTTGACAGCTCCGAGTAATAAAAGGGGCAGAATCAGAGGTGAAATCCCTCGGAGAAAGAAGGAAGGGTATCAGCTTGATCATCTGGTTATTGCTCTTTGTTTAGTTGATGCTACAGCTAGTATAGCAGCCTTCTGTCAATCTTTACAATGATCACAATAAGTCTGCCGGATGGACATGGAGTAGCCTCTTTCTCTCCCTGTGTATTTGCCTACAGATCGGGTGAAGGGGTGGAAAGGAGGAGGAGGAAGGCTTGTAGGGTTACATGAGGATTGCAGCATCTGATCGAACCTAACAGATGTGGTGCAGCTGCTCGTTTGGTTTGGCTTTGCATTCTTCCAAAAAACCCCACACTGATTGAAAAGGTTCAAAAATAGTACAGACATTGATGATCCTACTTGTAGTCTTGAATAAAAACTTTGCACCTTAAAGTAACTATTTAACTGAGTTTAAACTGTTTAAATGTTCATTTTTATTTAATACGGTCTTTAACCCAGCCCAAAGTATTGGTGCTGTTTTATGTGAAGCAAAATGATTTTTTTTAATCTGTAAAACGAGCACACAGCAAGATGAAACTATGAACTTGAATGAGAAGAACTCCAGGAGGAGGTGCTGCAGACAAGCCTCAGCTGGAAGTCTGAATATTCATAAAAAAGCAACAGCTTTCAACAGGTTAGCACATCCCAGAGAGAGCCAAGTTCAGTCTAGAATCTGGCAGGAGCCATGACGGAGAGAGAAGGGAAGCAGCGCAGGGTGGGGAGAGACGGAGGAGACTAGAAGAGTTATTAGGGTGATCTGAGGCAATGAGGGGAAGAAGCTGCGCTGAAATGTTTTGACACAGAAAAACGCAAATGTGACACAGGTACTTAAACAGGGGGGTTTAAAAAGCAGGCCAATGACATCCCTCTTTCTCTGTGTACTTTCTCCTTTGTCTCCCATCCCACCATTCTGCTTGTTTTGACACACATTCACAGACGTGGCAATCTGTGCTGCAACGTAAACTGCTCGTCCATTAAGGCTTGATGGAAACGCTTGACAGACTGCAAGTTTTCTTTCTTTCTTTTGGGCTAAGTTGAGTTGAAGAAGTGAAGTCTGGGTTCTTCTTCAAAATGACTGACATCTTCAACCTACAGTAACACCAGGTGATTTGGGAGCATAAACAGTAGAGCCTGGAGAACTTGGTTACGTATGTTGCCGCTGCACAAACTTTACAATCATCATTTGCACAATGCTTTGAAGCACACTGAATACGCAGCAGCAGCTTTACCCCATAGCGCTAAATGCAATGTGTTTCCTCGCAGCAGCTGTGCAAGAGAATAATAAATGTGTGTGGTTTTCTAACTTTTTACTGTATTTGCTCTGGCACCGTGTTCTATTGTGGCGCTTGGCTTTAAGCGCCTCAGATAAGAGAGCAGTTATGTCAACAGTGGGTGCTGTGAAGGAGCCGCCTGGCCGTGTTGACATTCTCCAACACTGCTTATTTACTCTGTTCAGCCACCATCAAGGCCCTAATGCACTAATGACCAGAAGCTGCCGAGGGTGGAGCCCTCTCCTGGCTCAGGTCAGTACTGGCTCTTTGATTGCCAGGTGAGAGAAAACATGTGGCATTTGGGTAACTAATGGCATCCAAAAAATCTCAGATGTTATAGCTGACTGCCAAAGGATCCTGGGAAACGAGGTTCTCACAACACACACAGCCCCTTATTGAGCGAGGCAGCATGAGTCTGCATATTGAGTTGTGCTGAGCAGTGCTATCAGTACAGTAAAGAGCCAGCGGAGCAATCTATTTGTAATTAGGGGAGGGGGAGGGGGTTAATTGACTTCTTTGAGAAAGATCTTGATTTCTATCAGCCAGTAATCATAATCATGTGATTTGGGGCTTTTGTGAAGCCCCCTCTCTCATCAATTTCTCTTCCTACCCCTGAAATCTTCCCCCCTCCTCTGTTTTTTGCTCTTCTTTCCTGCCCTGTTTCAAAAAAGGTGAAACTCTCCTCTGTGTCCTCAGCTGGCCTGGAGAAGGTGAGGCAGATTTATAGCTTCCACTTGAGTAAGTAAGGTGCACAATGGCACATAAACACTCACCTAATGATATTTTTACACACACACACATACACTTCGAACTGAATCTGACCTGACTGTAACCTAATGGTTTAAATTGGGTATTAGCAACAAACCAGGTTATATGTTTCCCTGTGGCCAGAAATGTTCTTCACAACAAAACAACATTACTTTAAAGTTCTCTGATACTGATTGTGTATTTTCATTTGTGTTTGTTTCTTTACGTGGACATTCCCATTTTAAATGGCAGGTCTATTAGACGCCAGTGTGAATGTTTTATGCCATCGATGTGACCATGATGTGACGTCAGGTTCAGGGTTCTTTTTTAAAAAAGTTACCCGTGGATGCTACAATGTTAACATGTTGATTCTAAAATTGTAGCGTGATCAGAGCCAATTAAATAACTATCTGACATGTTTGTTTAATTCACTGTTTATGTTTTGATCTTCCCCTGGTCAGTTTCTCCAGTGCAGCTTTGTATTTGGACTTGGAAGCAGCAGATAAATAAGAGCCACACCACAGCTGAGACAGTTGGACACTGTGTAGATGTCCTGAGAGAAACATCTTTCATCCTGCCATTTTTCAACCTGCAACAGTATCTGGACTCACATGGGATATTGTGAGCAGTGCATGGACTTAAGCTATAAGTAAAGGTAGGACACAATAACTTTGTTTTAATGAAATGTGCATCAAATGAGCTGCAGTTTGTGTAAAGAACACTGATATGAGATATGAAACATAACTCATATGGTCATATGGTGAATAAGTTGTTCTGTAGGTTCATATATTTATGAGTGCCTCACCATCCATGAACCTCACCGCACGTCACTGCCAACGTTACTATTATGTTTCTGTGGATTCTCAGTCATCTGGGACATGGAAATACTTCTGTTCTGTAGCTGAAGTTGTGTGGAGTTATAAGATTTAAACTGCATGACTCAAGGTTAGTCAACTTATTAGAATACTCACTAAAACATATTCATTAAGACAAAGATTTTGTTCGCCATGGCTTTAACCATTTGCACAAAAAATCTAAAATCCTTGCTGGCTGATGTCTTTTTGTCTTCCTTTCTGTTGTGTGGAATATGTGTAACATTTGGTGTAAAACCTGCTGAGAAAGAGTGAAAAGGAAAAAGAAAGAGAAAAACAATGATCACTAGAGGAAAAAAAAATCTAAAGTGACAAATGAGAGATTTCCTTCGCAAGTTCATAAATCAAGAGATGCTCTTCTGCCAACAGCCAACACTAACCACTCTCCTCCTGTTACATGCACACAAACATGTGAGGACACACTTTTTCCCTTTTTCTTTGTGTACAATTTCCCAGATGTTGTGTGCCTGAATGGCACCTCAGCCGTTTTTTTTTTTTGCCAATCTGACTGTCACACAACAGCCTGGCTGACTGGCACAGAAGCTTCTTTAAAAAAAATAAGACTTTCGATTCGGCGCAAACTTTAAAGCAAACGTGGGTCAAACAAGCATGCTAAAATAAAACCAGATCACTGTGATACATTAAATACAGACTGTGCAGAGAGCGGGGGGTGCAGCTGTAACTATAGGTAAGTGGGACTAAAAGTAAGACGAATGTGCTCCTTAAAGAGTTTATTATATGCAAATAGTGAGACACTAAAGGAGATTGTGATGCAGTGCATTGTCTCCAAGACAATGGAATAAGCAACTGTTGGCTGTCCTTTTATAGCTTCAGTGTTTGAGTATATGTTAATACTTTATACCTTTGTTATGTGTTAGACCAAATAGCACAGTACCTAATATATGTAAGCTGTGAATTAAAAGCAACAACTAAAGCCAGATTGAAGCGCTAGAAAGGCTGAAGGAGAGATGAAGAAATCTGAGATCTATTCAGGTTAGATCTATAGACTGGTTGACTCATGGAGGTCCAAAAGGACTTAGGATCTGCTTTCATTCTGAATGTTCACCATCTGTTTGGATGGAAAGAGAGTCTGCGGTGCTGAAGAAAACTCTGGCAACTGACAGATGAGACAGTGTAGAAGTGTGTGTTTGTGTTGCGTGTGTGCATGTGTGTGTGTGTACTGCTGCAGTGTGTCAGTATTGATCATCAAAAGCAGCTCCACTTTCTGAAAGAGGATCTGTCAAATGGGTATGTGTACATTTACTCATACACACTCAAAAGTATGCACAAATTAAATGTAGATTTTTTTAAATGAATGCAAATCACCCACCACCTCTCATACTCACATATTAGCACAACAACTATCTACACTGAAGTTTAGAACAGTATCTGTAAAATTATTTGATTGATTAACTCCCATTTTACACTGCATTCGCTCTGCTCCGCAATGACATCTGCAGTAAAAACATACCCATTATTAATGAGAGCATTGAGAGCGCAGGGCTGTGCATGACACACACACACACACACACACACACACATATATATATATATGCTGTCAAAATGTATTATTGTATTTGGGGAGCAGATCACAACATGCAGAATGCAGCAAATGTACAAACAAATACCAAGTGGATTTTATTTCAAAATCAAATGTTTCAAAAAGACAACAGTGATGCAGTTTCAACTGTTTTTCCAAGTCTGTCTTCCACAGAATGAATTGTTTTTCTCTGACTTTCACATTACTAGCTTCATTGTGCCATCTTGCATTTCCTGCACATGCTTCTTGGGGCATCTGCTTTGCATCTGAGTCACACTGCATGCAGTGTAAATTCAAGATTATTCTACCAATCTAAAGTTTAGCTCAATATCGCTAAAGTTAGAGTCATCTTTGTGTTTTTTTAAGGTCATTTGGCTGTCAGCTACCTTGAACTGGGGTGACTCCAAGGTTAATCAACTGTAGATCTGAACCAAATGATTACTTTCAGGAAGTTTCATTAAAATCTGCACAGTGTTTTATGAGATATTATGGCAACAGACATGCACACACACAGGCACGAGCAAATCCGTTATGGCTCACCTTTGCCTTTTGGCAACAGACAATAAATGGCTAATATATTGCTTAACTTAGAAGGTAAATGAAATTCGTTTTTTCTGAACTAACAGCCTTCTGCTGCACCGTTCTTCCCACTTAGCTGCAAAATTCATCTCTGTGCAAGTGACAGCATCCATCCACTTTCCATGTTTGCATTAGACCCTGGCTTAGCAATGTCCTGCAACTAACGATGACCAAATCCCTCCCTATACTTCACCGCTTCATCACACATTAGCCAGCAAGGTGCAGACTTTCTACTTGACCATAGCAACTCAAAAACATTTTGTTTCCTATAACAAGCATAAACAAATTAGCCTAAATGTAGACAGATTCCACAGCTGATATTAAAATCATATTCAATTCCACTTGAAACACAAAGCTTCAAAATATGCATAACAACTGAGAAACCCCAGAGGATGTGAGCCGTGACTAACCTGGTAAGCAATCAGCAGAGATAAACGACTAAATTCCAGTAAATTCCTGTCAATGTTTTCCTTCACCTCCTGACCCCTAGTGAAACTACAGTGATGTATGCCTTGGGTCTAGTAAAAAGAGATGTAACACAGGTCTTATCCACTCCCATTACTGTCATTCCAGATGCTGGCAGTTTAAAGTGAATTTAAATGAGATTCTAAAAGCTTTACAGAAATCTTACCAGTAAGTGATTGCTTTCACTGAGAAACCGCCTAAGCAATGCTGGAATTGACAGCAGCAGCTCCTGAGCATAAATAATAGTTGGGTGGACATTCGTTTCCTGAATCACTAACCACACAAATTTTACAATTTGCATTAAATTTCCTGTGAAAAACAACGATATATGTTGCTTAAAATTTATTTTGTTGCTTTTCTGACCATGAATTGTCAACATTTTTTCTCCTTTCTGCAGGTCGATGTTGTGTCTTGAAAAAACTGCCCAGATAAATAAATAAGAGATATTGATGCCTCCTGCATTCACAAGCATATATCTGTAACTGTGTAACATAAAATAAATGGGGACATAACTTTCTGGGTTAGATTTGTAATTTGATTTGAAGTAATATTTTACTGATTAAAAAAAAGTTTTTGAGGAAAATACATTTTTGTGAAATAAATCTAAAATATATATTTACCCCTTAGCTTTAAAACCCAAGGTTACATTTAGAAGCCATTTAATTACTATTAATAATAATTGGATCTACCTGTGGGTAATCTAAGTATAGATAGACACCAAAAATAGGTCTATATTGGAGGAAAATTGTCCTGATATTCCTCCCCCTGTCTGACTGATACCTTAACTTCTAAACTTAATCTCACAAATTAATTTTTAAACAGAAAATGTCCACTGTTGGACACAGCAGGTTTTGCTGCATGCTTTTTCTGCTTTAAAAATAATCATGAGAGGTCTTGCGGTAGTTGTGGCTTTATCAGTAGGATTTGGGCATCGAGTCTCAACTGGGACTAACATTTTGATTTTCCCAGAAGCATTGAAATTTTTAAATTTCAATTCCTGGTTTCGATACCCAGCGTAAGAAAACGGACGGTCCGCCGACGGGAAGAAGAAGCCGCCAAAAACCAACAAAAAAAACTGCACGTGAGTCACCAAAGATCAACGAAGAAGAATTCGCAGGTGAGCTGCCAAAGACCAATGGAGAAGATTGTGCGAGCCGCCCGAACACCAACAAAGAAGAATCCGCAGGTAGTGTGCAGTGGCCATCTAAAATGTAGCTTAACTTCACTAAAGAATAAGATTATGTTGGGCAAAGGAGTGCGCATGACCAACATGATTAAACACCACTCAAAGTTCTGCTTTTGACAAACAGCATGAGCCTTTGCTGAAACTTCTAGGTAAGTTAAACAAAAAAACACATCAAACAAGATCAAGAACACTTCTTAGCTGGATATAAGATTGTAAGACTTGGTTTGATGGGCAATTTTTGCAACTCTCTCATTTAAACCATGTAAACATTTTGACCCTGCTTCTACAAAGAATCAGAATCAAGAATGGTTGGGAAGTGGGATCAAAATGAGGAACTGGAACCAGAATCAGAATTGTTCAAATTCAAATGATGCTGAACCCTATCAATGAGGTAAAACTAGCAGAATGTGTTCATGGAATATTTGATAAACAAATCACAGGGCTTAAAGTTCTCCGTCGCCACGACGGATTTCCGTCATTTTGAACTTGGCCAGGACGGATTTCCGTCATCTGTAAGGGAGGGGGAAAAAAACAAAAACAAAAAAAACAACTATGGTTGTTTTCTGTTGCGTTCTTGTTAAAGCCGCCCGCCCAGTCTACTCTAAACGCGCCACCACTGGCAATAAATGAAACAAACCCCAGCGCACTTTTATCCAATCAGAGCATAGCAGAGCAGGGCGGGTCAGTAAAGCCAGCAGGTGAGCTGTCTGCAGTCAGGAGCATGATGCATCGCAGCGGTCAGTCCTGAGTAAGTGAGT
>JARVGW010000194.1:11843061-11865250 GCA_031762495.1 Anablepsoides rubrolineatus
TATATATATAAAAACAGCCACTGTTTTCATAAATCGCTAACCTAAAAATAAAACATAAATAGCTCTGAATTAGTCTTCATCTCTCATCAACCTTTTTGCGTTATGACATGCTTGACATTTTCAAGTATTATTAAAATAATAAATCAAATTGTGTGCACGGGCAGAGTGCAATAACAAAAAAAAAAAAACCATTTTAATAGAACCTATATGAGCTTTCCAAATGATCTGAAAGTATTCGGTGAAGGTAATTCAATCACACACTTGAAATCTAAAGGATTAAATCATATTTATCTCCAGGATATTAGTCTGCGCTGCAGTCCCACCCATGTGACGAAGCCGAGGAGAACAATAAACCATCTCTGGTGTTCATCGAGCAGCGATGACATTTGGAGGGCTGGGTCTACGTGTTGGTGCTGGAAAACACTAAATCTGATCGGTGGGAGCACCTCGAGCAGCTTCTCCGCTCTCAACGTAACATCTGTAAGAAGAGAACGACGTGCAGATGCAGCCTCTCTGTATATATGTGTGTGTTTAGGTGTGTGTGCTGTGAATACCAAACATGTCTGTTGAGAGATGAATGGTGAGCAGCATCTGTGAATTCTCCTGAATGACTAATTGAGCCAAATGTTAAAGCTGTTTTTTTTTATTTCTGCAATGATTTTAAATCTTTTCAAACACAATAAAGTTGACCAAAATAGAGTTGTTTAGCCACCGCTGAATAAGATATTAAAAATAGAAATAAACAAAAGGTGCTTTAAATATAGCAAGGCAGGTTATATCAGAGGTGGCTTTGATGCTCTGAATAACCACCTACACTGATATCACCTATTTCTGGTATAGAAATCAGAGAATAACAACTTCAAATGACTAAATGTTTCATTTTACTTTCCAGTAACCTCCTCAGCTGCATCGTAAACACACTTTTGGAGGCTTCATTAACATATTATCAAAGAAAATGATTGTTGAAGAGGAACTTGACGCAATCAACGCCATTCTTTTGACTTAATCAGGCTTGCAGGAAAAATAAAAACAAAAAAAAGAGAGAAAAAAAAAACAATAACATGCATCTTGTGATCTAGTTTTTTTACAACATCTGTTTACCTCCTTTATTTGTGTGTGTGTGCTTCTTCAAACAAAAGACAAAAACAAAAGAAAAATCAACAGCAGATTTGTGCATATCTTAACAAATAGAACAATATCCACCTTTGCTTTCAAATATGGCTTCAAAAACAAAAAAAATCAACATAAATCAAAAGAAGCTGTGAAATAAAGCATCACTGATGTTTGGGGGGGGGGGGTGCCTTTTGCTTTCCAGGGCTGCTGAAGGTTATTCTGTTGAGCAGTCTTCGGGCTGCAAGGCGCATGCTGACTGATCTGTTGTGTTGCAAACGTGCACGTTTTGCCTCCAATGATACCCAAGTCACTTGTTAAACCTGATGCATGCACTGTGAACACATTTGCACCCAGACACTTCAAAGCACAAATACAGGGGGGGGGGGGGGGGGTATTTTCCAGCATTGCTTGTCTTCCTATAACCTCCATTAGTCTGCACTGTAACTCCTGCAGACCTGTCCATCCAACCTTTCTGTATGTTACACTGATAATTTGGCTCTAAGAGGAGGAGCCAAATCAATATGTTGGGCTTATTTTCAAATAAAAACTAAAGCATCCAATTAAAAATATATATATACTACTATCATCACATTTATCCCTCCTAAAATGCAGTTGGTTTAACAAACATTGCACTGTCAGCCTTGGAGGCAACTCCAGATTAATCGAAATGTCTAATCGTGGTTCTAATGTAAATAAATATCACCTTATTTATTGCTTGGCATTTGAATAGCGAATTTCTGTCAACAGCCACACCTCAGCAGAGCATTTTCTTTTTTATTAGAAGCTGTATGACAGCTCGCATGCCCATTCACGTTCTGAGCATTTAAAACAACAGAGGAGAAACGTTGCAGTAATCTCGTATAAAGAAAAGGAGCTGCTGACTGACCTGAATGTGGAGCCATCGGTATGTGTGAGGGGTAATACTTCCCCGGCGGGAAGTGACCGGCGTGCTGCACGGAGCCGTGGCCCGAAGGAGCGATCCGAGAGGCGGCTCGGTGCACCAGGGCGCCCCGCTCCGACAGAAGGTGCGCCGGAGCAGCGAACTCCCGTCCTTCCATTCCGAGGAATGTTTTCAGTAATCCGAAATCCAGATAGGGGGGCAGGGGAGGAAAGAAAAATCACATGCAACCCATAAAATAATCCTTTCCCCTGTCGGTATCTATGTGTTGCATTCAGTCGATCGCAGGCTTCTCCAGCCAGAAGCGCAGCTCCGGATCATCTTTTCTGTCAAAGGAGAAATTCAAAGCAGCTGTCACAATCAGGACCAAGAAAAAAAAAGAGAGAAAATCGAATAAGAGGTGCAATATTCTATAATAAAGAAGAAGAAAAAACAGAGGAGGGAAATAGATGATTAATGCCGCTTCAGTGATTTTTTTCTTTTATTACCTTTCTGCATATTTTTGCATACTAAAGCCTAAAACTGCTTGGTCAAATGTAAGCACAGCACATATGCACGCACGGCCACTGCAGGCTTCAGCTGTATTGATCAGCCTGGGGTAAACAGGCCTTTATGAGAGAAAAAAATGCACCTCTTTATTCTGCAGATCCACGCACAAAGAGCAGCTCCACACATTTTAACTTTCTTTAGATTCTGCTCCATTTAACCAGGATCAAACATGTTTTTTTTTCCTATGACGCTCATTTAAAACGTCACGTTTCCCATCTTCATGTCAAATAAAGAGGAGGAAGTTTGAGCTGATTTCTTTGGATTAAAATGAGGCAACATCAAGGTAAACAACGCTGCCTTCCTGCTCTATTGTTTCAGGTTGATGCTGTTGTTTTTTGTTTTTTTTTTTAGTTTTTGCTTCTGTCATCTGCTTCCAGCTCTCATTATTACACCTCACGTTTAAATGGATCCTAATGAGAGGAAATGGCAGCGCCAACTAAAACAGAACAGCTCACTTTTCCAGCAAAGAACTTGGAACTGCAATAAATTCACAAACTATGACCAGCAAATGTTGTCATTTCTATTTATGTTCTGATTTAAATAATTTCCTAATGTATATAAATTAAAAATACAATTAAAACCCTGTTTAATATCAGAGATGAAGCAGCTTCTGAAAGGCAGGAACTCTCTCTCTTTCTCTCTCTTCTCCCCCCTCCCCCTGTGGGTGTGCATGTGTGTGTGTGCGCGCGCGCCCTCCACCATGTGTGTGTGTGCGTGTGAATATCTGCACTCTCACTGTCTTTATCTGCCTTGACCTATTTCAGGTCAGGTAATCAAGTAGTAAATACATTAAAGGCGACATCCTCTGTCGTGAGGCAAACAAAATTTTAATTAAACATATTTTGTCCAAAATGACAATTAAATGTGTTATATAGTTTTTTTAGATGTAGCAATAAGGGTCTGCAGTTAATTAAAAAATATACATTAAGGCAGACCATAAAAAGACACATTTATTATCAAATTACTATGGATATTAACAAATTAGGGAGCTTTTATTTTTTTAAACTTTGAGTCTTTTATTGTATTGGGGGATTCTCTGATCAAAATAATCATAAATTGACTCAGTTTCCTATAGCAAAAGCAGGCATGTTGCTCATCACATAGGCTGTTTTCATTTTCAGCCTTATTATCCCCCCATGTCTCCAGTTACAGCCACAATTCAACAATAAAATCTCTCCATTCGCTGGACCCCTGAAAAGCAGCGAAAATGAGAAATAAATAAATAAAAAAATCCCCATCAGCTGAGGGGTAATTTGTGCGCATGCATGTGAGTTCATGAGGTGAAAGCGTTTTTAAAAAGAAATAAATAAATAAAGCCCTGCTAAGGCTTTAGCTCTGCAGCTTGGAGACTGTAAAGTGGATCCAAGGTGAATGGTCGCCCGTGAGGAAGACTGCCTTTGTCTCCACGCGCTGAGAGAGCGCCTTGCAGTCGGCCATTACCGTCCCCTCCTCCTCCATGCTGCTCCATCCAAGCCTTTCCCTCAGCGAGCCCACTAAAAAATAAATAAATCTGGGAGCATTTACGAGAATTGCACGAGGCTGCAGCTTTGTAAATGGTCGAAATTTAAAAATTTATACAGGTAATTTGTTTGCTTCGGCGTAAACGTCAACCTCGGTTTCTTCCTATATTTATTATTTCAGCTCGAAACGATTTGTTCGTTCAAAATCAGAAAAAAATGGCCCATATATATATGTATATTTTTTTCTTTTTTGTTTGAATCCCAAACATACGTGTTAGGATTAGAGTGGGTGTTATTTTTGCAAAACAACCCTCGGCAGGAAGGTGGAGGCTGGGGAAGCAAACCGAGCAGATCGTGCAGCGCGGAGACAACTAGCGGCTCTCCGTGGCTCTGCTGGCCGGGAGGGAGCGCGCCTCGACCGGACAGCGTAGCGACACAAACCCGGTCTTCTCCCCGGAGCAACCGCGAGGATTTTTAACACAAATTACTCTCATCTAAAACCACTACAGTTTAACGGCATTTATAAATAATTCATGACCTTAACATTTAAAGAGTAAATCATTTTTAAATTAAAGCTGTAATAGCCTACACTATTGTAACTAATTACAAAAAAAATAATAATTATTATTATTATTATAAAATAATAATAATAATAGTAATAATGAAAATAATTTTATTAGAGAAGATAGCTCTGCTTTATTCTGTTTTTTATTTTATTTTATTTTGATAATTACAGCAACACCTTTTTTACATCTCAATATTTTTTAAACAAAACACAGCCATCTAACAACAAAGAGCCAAACCTAAAAAAAATGTTTTTTTGTTTTTTATATATACATAAAAAATAAAATTAACCAAGTATATAAGATCACTACTTACTGGTGTGTTAAATCCTTGCATAACAATAAATTAGAAAATCACAAAACTCTGGGAGAGAAGGTGCAAGTGCGACGCCCATTTAAAAAGTAAAAAAACAAAACAAAACAAAAAAAAACCTGGGATTGGTGTGTCTACAGTGAAATCCTACAACATGTTTCCATCTGAGGCTGTGCACGAGTCTGAGAGCAGAGGCCAGTGGGGCTGAGGGGGCTTCCGGCCTGTCTGGATTGCGGCTCGGATCTCCAAGCAGCGGTTTCTCTCCCGATGCAAACTGCGTCCCTGGCGTCTCAAAGGAGGAGGAGGGGGGAAGGGGAAACACTCGCTCCCATTGGACGAGTTCGTTGCACGTTATCGGTTCGTCCCGCCCTCCCGCGGAGACGGCGGGCCCTGATTGGCGGAGAGCTGGAGCCGAAGGTGCGGTGACTGGCAGCGCTGAAAGCGGCAGATTTAAAGCTCGGGGGTGGTTGCAGATCACTCACAATGGAGCTCAGTCTGTGAAGCCAAGCACAGCTTTAAATGCACCACCACACACTAGAGGCAAGATGGAAAAAATAAATCCATGGTATAAAAACAAGAGAAGAACAATTAAAAACAACTAAAAAAGTTGACTGTGTTGGTTTTCTTTTTTTCTGAACATTTGTTTACTTTTGCATACTTTGTTTTATTTTAGCCTTTTGTAAATTACAATGTTCAGCTGCATTCAGAAGGTAAAAGCTACCACTTTTTGTAGTTTTTTATAATTTTCATAATATTTAACTTTTTTCTCTGAAATTTTTACTCCATTGAAACAAATGGAGATCTCTTCAATCCTATTAATTTGCTTCAAATGCTTCTGCATGCTTGCTTTCTGCATTTTCTTTGTTTTAATTAGTTAATATATATATTTTTTTGCCATTGTTGTATGAAGTTGTACAACAACGAACAAGCTTTCAGCTTTTAGCTAAAATGTTTTGTTACATTTCAATATTGTTTGTTTTGTTTTTTTACTTTAAGCATCACTGCTTTTAACCTGTAAGCTACCAATGGTAGCATTTTGCCACATTTAGCTTTTGGTTGCAACTTTTAGCTTTTTTCATTTTTGTTCCTTTCAGCTTCTTTTTGTCTTAACAACTCGGTATTTGCTTTTTCAGAAAATACCAGGAGATTAAATTAATTAGTCTTGCAGAAAAAAAACAATTTTATTTTAACAATTTTATGTTTATTTATTCTTTTTTGATGATGCTTTTTATTCAGGATAATAAAATAAAGTTTGTCAATAGAATACATAACAAATTCTAAAACAAAAGGTGTGTAAACCCTGTAGATATACAAATGTAAGAAATTAAGTCTTTTGTTTTAATGACACTTTAAAATGTCAATTTAAACAGTGTCACATTTCTTAAATGTGGATTGCAAAAATGATTTGGTTTATTTCAAATAATTGTTTCAGTTGTAACACTTTAAATACGTTCAGATGTTTTTATTAAATATATAAGAAATTAAATATTCTTCTTCTCTCTGCAGGCTTTGGAAACAGGAGGAGAATTTTTAG
This sequence comes from Anablepsoides rubrolineatus, assembly GCA_031762495.1. Classification (NCBI taxonomy): domain Eukaryota; kingdom Metazoa; phylum Chordata; class Actinopteri; order Cyprinodontiformes; family Rivulidae; genus Anablepsoides; species Anablepsoides rubrolineatus. Next base: position 11,849,492 of record JARVGW010000194.1, read on the forward strand.
ACAAATGGCTTCAAAGCTCATTTATTAAAGCTTTGCAGTAAATCACACAAACAAGACAGCAATTCCAATATCTCTTGATATGTTATTACCATGGACTTTGGTTATTACACCTAATGTTTACAAATGAACCCCCCTCCTCCTCCTCTCTCTCTCTCTCTCTCTCTCTCTCTCTCTCTGCATGCGATCACCCGATTGGCTGGCGCTAAGCCAGAGCATTGTCAGTCACGGAATGTAAACAAGATTCTGATTGGCTGTTGGCCAGTCCGCATTGGGCTGTCCTGAGGAGAAAAAAAAAAGAAGAAAAAAAAAAAAAGCAATAACTGGCTGCACAGTTTCAAGGCGTCCCAGGGGGGGATCAGGAGGGGAACGGTTTCAAGGCGCCCCAAAGGCGGGACCCCCGTTGGCCCTGAAGCCATACGAGTCAAGCGTGAATCAAAGGGAATATACGCTGCAGAGGGGGAGAAAATATGGGCTGCAGGTTTAAAAAGAATTGAGGCTACTTTGCGTCTAAACGGTCTCCATAGCGCTGCTTTAATCTGTATGCAAAGTTGTGAAAACAAGTAAAACGGATTCAGCAGAGAAGAGCTGCGGATCGTCCTGCTTCCATGGAGGAAATCTGCGTGGATTCTGGCTGCGAGTTAAAGTGCGGCTGCATGAGGTTGGTCGAAGCTGGGGCGAAAATACCAAAAACAAACAAAAAAACTATATAATTTGTCCGAAGTTACAGTTAAATGCATGAAAGTGTTTCCTGCTGTTTGTATTTTAGCTGCGGTTTGGATTTTTACAGATGATTACAGATGAGGGTGCAGACAGAAGACACAAGAATTATAGAAATGTGACAAAATACATTAAAAAATATTGTCATGAAGTTTGTTTCTGTAATTTGTTTTTATAAATGACTGAAAACAGCAATGAAAATATCTGATTTAATTTGTAGCTAAGTTGAAATTGTTTTGCTTTTTGTCTACCCTGGTTTCATTTAGTAATCTCATTGTACCTTATATTATTCTTTACTTTAAATGATTCCTATTATATATGTATTTATTTATCTTGTTTGAAAATTTTAGTCTATATTTGTTGTGTGGAAAGAATTAATTTATTTACATTTTTTATTATAATAAAAGTTTGTGATAATTGTACTAAGCTCATTTTAGCTCATTATTTTTTCTGCATATATTAAACAAATTTTCATTTTTTTAAATATGCTGCAGAGTTTTTTTTCCTTTAACAGTTGGATAAATAAATAAACATATTTTAAATTGTTGTTATTAGTTCTTTGAAAAATAAAACAAGACAAATGATGAGTTTGGCCATTTAATTTATAAGATTATTATTTTATTATTATTATTATTTGTAAATTAAAATGTGGGACCACTCTAATGCTTTGCCACAGTAAATATTTAAATTTTAGCAGAAATTGCGAGGATTTCATCTGTGTGTGCCTGCAATGTGGAGTCGTCATCACACACAGTACACAAAACAACACGTGCGTGTACGTGCACACACACACATGCACAAACACACACACCAAGCAGAGTGATAATGCAGAGTGAGTAATTTCTTAAGGAAAAAAAAAAGACCCATTTTTACGACAAGGATTGTCCCTGATCAATGAAGCGTTGATGATTGACAGCCGGTGCCTCCCACCCACATCCACACACAGATAAAGGCCTCTTGGATATTAAGGATAGACACATTCATTGTCCTCGATTTGCAAACATAAAGCAGGCTATAGGCTGCTGGAGACAAATACAAGAGCCCAATCATCTGTAACTGCTAACCATGAAAGGATTTTTACCTTGAAAACACACACTACAGGAAAATTGGGTCCAAAATTCTAAGTGGCAATTGACATTTCAGCAAATTTTAAATACATTTGAATATATATATATATTTGTTTAATGTACCCACTTTTGTTAAGTGAAAGCAGCGTGAATAAGATCCTGTGTGTGTTTATTTACATCTGGTCAGCTGATGTATCTATGTTTAGATGTAAACAATGCATACCACAATAAGGACAACAGTAAAATCTCTCTTCAAAGCACACTTAACCTAAATTTGCTGTTATGTTTATCATGGATGAACTGACATGATCTAAATCTGGGAGACGACGGGAGGTAAGTGCCTGACTGTGTGTGTGTGTTTGCATGTGTGTGTGTGTGAGGGGGGAGGGGGTGCTCCACAATGACTGCTTGAACTGTAGTGGCATATGGCATAAGCAGAACCCTGGCACTGTATTTAACCCTGCACAGATCTGTCTTCACTTTGAGCAAATAACTTTTATGTTGTTGTGGGTACAAACCGGTTGATTTTTATTTTCAGAATAAAAAAAGGGGGGAATCTGTAAGGCATTTTAACGTGTGAGCACTGGGCCAAAAACAATCTAATTCATGTCGTCCTGTTGGTGAAAACAAAAGATCATCGGCAGCATGACTGTAACAGCAAAAGCATGAAATTGAAAGCCTGTGCAGAACATGCAAACATACATACTCACATCATGCATAGTTTTGATTAAAAAAGTAAAAAAGAAAAAAAGAAAAAGCCTAAAATGTAATTATGTTGAATGAAAAACAAAATCCTATTTTTAGTAAGCATCACAGATCTGAAATATTAAACAGATATGTATAACAGGCTAAAATAAAGTTGTTTTTTTTAAGTTTTAACTCTTTCATTGCCTCAGTAAACATTGTGAAACGTTTCCCCTGAAGCCCTAAGCTCGCTGTCAGAAAGTGAACAGGTGTGAATTTAGTTTTAGAGCCAAGTCACTAATATTAAATTTGTTGTTTTTATGTTCCAGTTAAGGCAAGATGCTGTAGTTTCGAAAAGAAAAGTTTTGTGTGTGTGGACGTGTTTTTCCTACAACGTGGGGAAAATTTTCCCAAAAAAAGCAGCCTTGTGGGGACCGAAGTGAATCATGGGGACCAATGCCAGGTCCCCATGTATGGGTCCAAATGCAAATTACGGGTGGGGTTAGGTTTAGGACCAAGGTTTAGGTTAGTTTTAGGGTCAAGTAGGTACCTGTGATGTTAATTTTAGGGTAAATGATCAGGGTTAGGCTATAAAGTCTAAAAAAAAAAAAAGAATGGAAGTCAATGGAAGGTCCCCACAGTGTTCAAGAACAAACGTGTGTGTGTGTGTGCGTGTGTGTGTGTGCTGTGATTGATTCGAGCCCAGCTGCAGGTTGAGGAAACAGTGCGTACTCATCACATAGCTGAGCTGCACAGCAAACATGTTGATCAGACTGAGGTCCCAAACCTAAACCTCATAAGTCTTTCCACAGAAAGTTAGATCAGCTCTTTAGGCTTTTTTTTTTAATGTACCCATGTTTTTTTTTTTACACACCTCAACCTTTTTTGTCCCACTCTCACATTCTAACAAGTGCTTTGGCCCATTTATGAAGATTTTCATAATTCTTGAGCCAGTTTAGTAAAAAATACAATTGATGGTGAAAAATATAAAATGCTATTTGTCTGGATACAGTTGTAAAAAGAGAAACGGTGTTCAAATGTTGCTTACAGATTAGTTTTGAAACCACAAAGACCAGATTATCAGAAAATGTTAGAAAAAAGTAACGTATGAGCGACAGTTCTTATATTTTATGTCATCCAAGAGACTTTGAGTCAAATATCTTTACAATAACAAACACAAAACAGTAACGACAATAGATTGTAGTCCAGATTAAGTTACTTTATTAGAATTTGTTTAATCGTTTAACACGTTTACTCTATAAAAATAGTAACTGTGGATATGCATCCAAAATGATGCACTTATTTTATTATTATTTACAAAATCAAAATATCAGTTGCAACACAAAACGTATCACAAAATGAATCATTCTTGAAACTGAAGCTGAATAAAAAAAGATGTGGAGAAAAAACCACTGGTTTTCTGAAGAATGATAATTTGGATGAATGCTGTTGCCCTGGTAATGTGTTGCTCAGCTAAAATGTAATTAAAACTGTTAGGATGTGCATCAGAAGATATTAAATTACTGTGGATGCTGATAACTAACTAAATATAGATATATAGATGAGAAATACCAAAAAGGCTTCTGCTAAAGCTCTCTCTATCTCTCTCTCACTGTGTGTGTAGGTGTGTGTAGATGTGTGTGTGTGTGTGTGTGTGTGTGTGTGTGTTTCAGGCAGCCATAAATTCAGCCCTGTCATCTTAGTGACAACATCAGTTTATGTGACATGTATATTATTTTCTGTGTGACGTTTGCAATTAAAAATGTCCTCTGCAAGACCTAAACCAGTGTTCCTGGTTGCCATTGTGCTCCCCTTTAGCAGATGGCCTATTCTGTCATATTAATTTCACATCCCGATGGCCAATTGGGGTTCCAACATAAAAGAGATGAGCCATATTTCAGTTACCAGCTGATATCCAGAAGACCAAAAAAAAGACGGTGGTCCTTTTTATGGATCTTCATTTCCATCACCCACCTGACAACGCTTTGCAATATCTGCCAGGGATGAAAGTTTCACAATGCCAAATCTTCACTGCAACACTCAGGTAAAAAATAAAATAAAGTGACAAACTAATTCACAATATCTCATCAGGAAAAAATAGCATCCAACTCAGCTGATCTTTCTTAATACTTTTTATAAACTATTTTTTAATTAGATTCTAATCTGAACCGACAAAACAACACAAAGCAAAACATGAAAGGGAAAATTATTGTAATATGTCCTATAAGGTTCTACTAAAGTTTATCTTTAAGCAAGTTAAAATTTGTTTTTAACATAACTGAACATGAGCTCAAAGTGGCAACTGTAGAGATATTAATACGTCACATCTCCTTTTTAACCTTTTCATGCATAGAGGTCAGTACAGTGTACAGCTGTTTAAAAGTGTTTTTTCTATATATGCCTGCAATTTCAGGCAGTGTTGCATATAATCCACTCTAATGGAAGCTATTACATCATCCCATACAAAAAAAAATCCTATTGGCTGGTTGCAATGGGAAAAAATAGTTGGTGAAACCAAAAATTCTGACTGAGTTTATTATAATTCATGCATGAGAGGGTTAATATATAAGTATTTTTTCTTTTGTAATTAAAAAAACTTTTTTTTGCATTTTTTGTGTGTACAAATCATATTTTTGATACAGATACATACGGTGCATGTTAATATATATATATTTTATGTGGCTGCCTGTATGAGCAGGGAGCCATGTTCTCCATTCCCAGGAGGACATGACACATGGCCCAGGCGAGGGGATAGAATAACGTGTGGCAGAGTGAAAGGCTGCACATGCTCATTAGAATCATTAATCATCAGGAACAGAAATGCTTAATGATAGAGGGAGGATGGACTTCACTATGGGAGGAAAAAAAAATGTGACAGAGATGAAGGATTCCTCAAGATTATTAGCAAATGGAAAATATGAGGAGCTTTCACATTATTTAAATTTACAAGATCTCCTTTGGAGACTTCTGAGTCTGGCTACATCACAGGGATTACCTAAAACAAAAAGATCATTGTAATTTATATAAAGTTTATTGTCCTTTTATTGTAATATAGGGTGAGGCTTTTACAAGAAATGTAAAAAATAAAACAGGGATGGGTCAGTTTTTAGTGATATTTTCTTCACAGACGTTTGATTGTGAAATAAAGGATTGCTCTGTCTGGACATCCGTCGCCCACAGCAGCTGATGGGAATAAATCCATGGCGCTTGTGGAGAGCTGGAACCACGAAGCACCGGATCCTCTGCCTCTTGTTCGGTGGGAGCAAGAGGCCCTGAGCTTGGCCGTCCCTCTGCAGCGGCGGTAGGCTCTGGTGAAATTTGCGCGGGGCGAGGACGAGCTGTTTGATCAGCACATATTTTTAATTGGCTCCAGGCACCCTGGAGTGTCAGCGCTGCCATGGAGTAGATTTTCTTCTGCACCTTTCCTAATTAAAATCATTACAAATTCCAGACGCATCATAAAGGATTAAATGAGACTTGTGTGTGTGTGGATCTATGTGAACGTGTGTGTTTTATCTGCTGGTGTGCCCGAGCATAAGTATGTTGTCTCCTTGATAGCTTACATGTACAGCTTAATTGTTTTTCTCCTGAGTAACAGCATATGAGAGACGGTTGACTGTAATCCTGGTCTACCGTTCAAATGACATAAAAGGAAATCTTCCCAAATGTTCACACGAAAACAGTCTAAATGTGACAATCTAAAACCTTTACAGTTTGGAGGGAAAAGCCTGGCAGTTTTGCATCTTTTATTGAATAGTCACATCTGCCCTGCTGGGCAAAGTGGATCTAAGCAGAGCAGTTTGTCTTATCTGAAATAACTGATGTCAGGCAAACTGTGAAACTCCACCGAGATTTATTTGGAAGGGCTCGGAAAACAAATGATCTCATGAAAATGGATTTAACTTTGGTGGAAGCTTCATTCCCCGCCTTCATTCTTTCCCAGTCTTAGATGATTAGAATATTCTATTAAAGCTCAGATGCATGCTTTTAGAGTATTGAAAAGGAGTGGCTTGAGTCTCTAAACAAAGGAGACCAAAATCCCTTAAATATCTAACGGTGCCACTTTTCCCCTGGGGGGAGCAGAGAGACAAGGGAGTGATTCTTTGGCCTGACATTGGAAGCTGAAGTTCATGGGAGTAAAATGCATTCGTCGGACTGTGGAGGGATTTTTTTTATGAGCTGGGGCTGTTCGAAAAAAACATGTGGCTGAAGCTTTACCACACACCCTGAGACAAATGTTAAAATCAGACAGGAAAAAAAAAAAAATAAAAATTTGTAAATCTTGTAAGCATGTCTGACCAAAAATCTCAGTCATCAGTGCATGTGTTAGACACCACAATGGGACCGTATTATACAACGCTGAATGAATTTATTATGGGTATCGACAACAATTCATGGCACATACAAAGGGTTCACTGTAACATTTTCTGTTGGTGATGTAAGTGCTAAGCTAAATTCACAAATATGAAACCGCAATGTTGTAAAAAAAACAATGGGTCATAGAATTTTAGCTTCCCTTTATGCTATTTTTGTCTCTGCAAGTCTTTAACTTAACTAATATGTGGGTTACAATATTCTAAAGTTTTACTGTCATCAACATGTAAAAAAAATCCTGAAAAAAAAAAAAGCACAGAGATGAAGCAGAGACAAGAACGTGCTGAAATAATCAGAAAGATGAGTGAGGGTGGGGTGTCTCCTCGACCACTGCCGCTTCCTGTCCGGAAAAACTCTATTCATCATTTTCACGTCTTAATGTCATGGCTTACTTTGGCGATGGCCAGAAATGTGGCGATGATGACACCGAGGATTGATGAGGTGCAGGTGGGGGTTGGCTGTGGCAGTGGGTTTGAGGTGGAGATGGTCAAACCAGATGTGGCAGAAGTGGGGCTGTGGATGGACTGAGGGGAGCTCAATGAAGGTCACGATGTTACTCACTGCCCCCATTCCACGGGCAGCCTCGCAGAAATGTAGGCCATTTACAATGAGCAGATTGTATATTCATTCAGACACATAAACATGACTTTCCACATGATGTTACCCTTCACAGAACAGCTTCTACCCACATTGTGGACACCGGCCACAATGCACAGCACAAAGACAACAAACTGTATTCAAAAGTTAAAATGAATAATGTTGGGATATTTTGTTGCCAGGAAAAAAAAAATACCACTCAAATGTTTTTGTGGTAAATATGAGGCGAATGCTGACAGTCTCAGATAAATTTGGATACTGGAAACAGCTTGCAGCAGCTTAAAAAACAACTAGCAAATCTCCAACAATGAACATAAAATAACACAACATAAAGTGAACAAAATGACACGTCGATGCTAAACTAGCAAGCTGCCGCTTGTAATTTCCCAAGAACTCAGAGATAAAGAAGTATTTCCAAAATTTCCCTGTCATAAAATAATACACTGACACATAAATATAATTTCGACATTGTAACTTTGCAATTACTTGGCCCACGCTAAGTATCACTAGCCAGAACATAAAGTACTTCCATGACGGATTTAAAACAGCTATGTAACAGAGATCATTGTCATGCAGATAAACATAAATAATTTGTTTCATAAACTCAAGGGCATAGCTGCGTGTTTGTGGTAAAATGTTACACACCCATGAATGTATCTCTGCTGAATGCTTCTTTAATGACTCATGTTTGCATCTTCTGCAAATACAGTGTAGAAGGAGAAAAAGAGAAATTTCTGACTCATTTTAGACATTAAAAAAAATCAATTTAAGTGATTAGATTTTATCACCTGCTGCCAACAAAATGTATGTGTGCGTGGATTTGTTTGGCTGCTGAGTTAGCAAAATATCTCATGAACCACTGGACAGGTTTGAATGGAAGTCATAAAGACAACATTGGGTTTATCTTTATGACAGGTTAACGCTTGGGGTCAGCCCAATTCAAGCTACACAATACACAACAATTTTGACAAGTTAGTAACTGAGAAAAAAAATTGAGAACTTCAAACTCTCTAAAATAATCTAATTAGCTCATACAAGGAATTACACTACATAAGGAAGAACTGGTTTGTGGTGTTATGGTAAAGAGACCTGTCTGCATGTTGATCCTGAATACTAAATGTCAGCAGACATGAATGAATATTACCAGACTCCCCCTGGTGGTAAGATGATAGTAAAGGTCCACAGCCTGTAAAGACAGGGACACAATGCGGTAAAGGGAGTGTCTGAACTCAAACAGGATTTAATAAGGTGTCCGTTCTTCCTTTATTTTTCTTTCTTTCTTTTTTTCCCTGCCTTTTCGCTCTGTGCTGTGCACCATCTCCCTGCTGGCACGAGGCAGACTCCAAAGCGCATGGTTCTCCCAACCCAGTAGCTGATCAGAACCAGGTGGGGCAGGCCTCCATGTGCTTTCCATTTGTGCAGGATGTAAATGGATTCAATTAGATCCAAATGCACAACCTGTCAGCCAGGAGGAAGTGGCAGTCTTTCAAAAGCCATTAGATTATGGACAGGATTTGGAATAAAAACTTCACTGGCTGATGATTGGGCCATTAAATCTGTTGATGTAAAACTATTGAAGCTATTTGAGCTGGCATGCTGACTATGCACTGTTGACGAGGGCGCAAATTCGGTCAAACATGCTCCCCCTAAATTATCGTTAGTAGCCTCCTTTCTTTTGTCCTTCGCCTCACACACACAATATGCAAACACACAAACGGTGTGCACAAAGCTCCAGCATATCCTCAGACATTTTGGCAGTAGAGCCGCAAAACCCTGCCTGCCTTAGAAACAGGCGTTCCTACAGCTTTAAAGTCAAATGGCTCCATCAGTCATGGCTGTTAAAAAGGACAGCCATAAAAATTAAAGACTTCCAGCAGACCAACCAACTGTAACACATTCCCTTTGTTTTGATTGGGTGGAATAATATCATTTCTACATTTACCAATTGGTTTCACTCATTTATCTCTGTAATCGAGTGCAGTATGGTAAACCATGACAAAATGTGAGAAGGAAAAGTGCTGTGAAAGAATAATTAAATAGCAAAAGATTTTCACAATTTCAGGAAAGCTATAAAACGAGGATATTGCCAAAATAAAACCGGTTTTGTTTGCCATAAAGTGAAGTGATGGAAGGGAGGCTGCAAACAAAGGGTTTGCAACCAGACACAATAAGTTTAGCTGATCTCCGATCATTTTAATGTGAAGGACCTAAACTTTACAAGCCTGTTACAGAAGTGAATCAGTGGGATATTTCTAAGCCATTATTATCAATCACTATTGCTTAAGACACCCTAATGAGCTCATTAGATAAAATGAACACCAGATTGATTGCAAAATGGAGCAAGTGAAGAGTAAGATGTAGGGAAGGAGAAGGTGATGGAAGAGAAAGGAAATAGAGCTCATGGATCTTCTGTGAAACAAGAACCAGAGAGTGAAATTAAATGAGAAAAAGAGAGGTTGTGTGTCATGAGCTTTTTTTTCCACCCCAATATAAGTGATTTGCCTCTTTTTAAATTATTTTAGAAATGACAGGTTTATAAGATCACATTAAAAAGATGCAAAGGTGTTTTTTTAAAAACAAAATGATTTCTCCTCCCAGGCTGGAGAATATAAATATAATGTATGAAGAAATGAACAATTAAAAGACTTGGAGTGACATCACAAAACCATAAGTCTAAACAAAAACCAAATGACTCTGAATGTTTAAGTGATGAGATTTGACCAAACATGAGTTCCTGATGAGACGACTTGACCAGAAATGAACAAACGTGATGGAAACCCCGTGAGAATTCTGCCCGCTGAAGCTAAATGTGAGAGGGGGAAAAAGGTAAAAGAAGGTCAGTATTAAAGTCGAAACAACCCATTTTGTTTCCACCTAGGACGGAACAGATGTGCTCACGACTCCAGCTGTTGCCAGATGTGAATACAAAACCATCTGCATGAGCTGTTGCTCTGTCTGTGTGTGTGTTTAAAAAAAGAAAAGAGAAGAAAGGCAAAAATGCCTGCACAGGCTGCAGAGTGAAACTGAACAACAACCTTCATTTTTATATTTGATCCTGACATTTTGGAATTCTAGAAGCTCCTGATAGCCTCAAGTTGGCTGTTTTATAACAGGAAAAAGAGCTAAACGTTTAATTAGTGGAACATAGTTTCAAGGGTGTACATAAACTTTCACGATCTTGTCACAGTTTAATGCATCAAAAAGCAGAACATAAACTGTAGCTGCGCCGCACAACTACCGCTATTCATCAGCAGAGCCGTTCTGACACAAATACAACATTCACATAAAGTTAGTTCAGAGCGATGATAGTGTCGTTTTCTATTTTAAAGCATAAGAACTTTTTTCAGTTTCATTACGGCCCATAAAGTTTAAAAGTTTGCGAACCTTCTAGAATATTGAGTTTTTCTGCACGAAAATATATGAAAATCTTTACACAAGTACTAAAAGCAACAGAATGGAACAAAGACGTATTTAAAGAATAAATTATGTGGTGTTAGACAATTAAATGTGAAACATAAGTACGTCCTTAGAAAAAGTGTTATTCTACATAAAATACTTTTTTGTAATATGTTCTAGGTTTTCTTACAAGAAAAAAATAATTGCTCAGCATAAAAGTAAATGTTAAGTATACATCATTTTAGGTAAAATCAATGTGAATCTTTTATAAAAAATTAACTGATTTGTTTTGAAAAATATCTGAGAACTAAAATCGAAAAGGGTAAAGAGGAAAAAAAAAAGAAAAAAAAGGGGAAATTAAATTTTTTTTTGTATTAATTTAGAACATGAAACCAGATAAAGTGTTATGAAACCCTGGGTGATGGCAGACTAAAAATGTGCAAGAACAATTTTCACCAGCAAAGACAGATACAGCAATTGCTTTACTGCTGTGCTCTGCTCCATCAGTCAGAGAAAATAAAAGAAAAAAAGAAAGAAAAAAAAGGGACGTTTTCAATGGATTTCAACAACTTTCACAAAGACAGGACTAAATCCACTTCACAAAAGGGGAATAAAAAAACCAAAGCAATCAATTAATGCCCTCCTACAATAACGAGTGTAGACGGGATAAAATGCTTTCAGACCTGGTTGCATGTCTGAAACTTGCTGGGTTCCTGAGTCCCGTGGCATTGAGCAGGAGAGTCAGGGTCTACTCTCTGCATGTCCACGGCTGCCTTCCTTTGTGTGTGCGCGTGTGTGTACATGTGCCTGCGTTCTAATGTATTTGTGTGTGTATGTTCGTGTTGAAAAGTTCACTATTGAATGAGTACATTCAACAGTGCACCGTGCTCTTTAAATGCCAATGAAAATAAAGAAAGGGAAAATGTAGGCACTCTGAAGAAGCAGGAAAAAAAAAAAAAAACCCAACAGAGCGAGACAGAGAAAGCTAAACCTTAAAGCGCCGGGAGAGAATTCACAAGGTTTTAGCAGCTCAGCACTCAAATATACAGGGGCCATAAATCCTCCACTTAATGTCCTTTTGGCTCCACTTTTACGGTTTGTGACAATGATGTTGAGTGACTTCTATTTAGAAAATCTTAGTCAACATGGCGAGCTCGAACAAGACCGTCTCAGCCAACTCCAGGTCTTACTCTTCACTGAAACTCCCAATCCGCAAATAAAAGTCAGCGTTATATGTTCTGTTGCAGTACACGGGACGTTCAAACAGATGTAAATTATTCTGTTTCCACTGAAGTTTGGAAGAAGTAAATCATTAAAGAGAAAGCAATCCAGAAACTGACACACGAGCGTTGAGAGGGCCACACTCCATGAAATACATTTGCGTTAAGTTTCCCTTTGGCATTCCTTCAAAGTTCCACCTTGGATCAAAAAAGAAGAAATGAAAAAAAAAAGAAAACAACAATTACAGTTAATTTTCTTGTTCGTCTTTAGAAACATAAGTTGAACTGAAGCATCAGTGGTCAAATTTATTACCTAGGGATCAAAAGTAACACACATCTTAGTGAGGAATGACCCCATTCGGAATGGTAAATTATTAATGCAGAAAGTGGAAGGGAGTATTTTAATCTAGTTGGAACAAACCACTTGGTGGACTCTTAGTCTCAGTCCATACTATCATTTCAAGCAAATATAGTTGTCAGGGGGAAAAAAGCCCAACATAAAATGCTTTTTGCTAATGTTGCTATCCTACAAAATAAAGGTATGCCATGTCTTTATTGTTAAAGACTTAAAACACAAATATGAACAAACACATTATGGTTAGGCTTTTGAGAAAGACAAAACATCACAAACAAAAAATACATACAGATAATTCATACAAATAAGAATAGAAGATAAAGTACAGTGAGGGGAAAAATAAATTAGATTAGATAGTTAGTGCTTTTAGACTTCTTTTATGTCATTGCCACTGTTTCAACTTCGAATTAAAAACTCTAAAATCAGTATTTTATCTCAAACCTGCCATCGGTGTTAAACGTGGAATTTTTTTGTGGAATACTTGTTCTTCCTCCTAAAAATAAAAGGATGGTTTTCTAATTTAGTTTCAATCTTGAAGCATCCAAGCAATTTGAAAAAGTAAAAAAAAAGATGATTGCATTTGCCTATTAAATATAAAGAACACAAATAACTTTTAAACTTGCTGTTCATGGGAACCCATGTGATTTGATCATTGCTCCTATTTGTTCACTCTCTGCTTTGTAAGTGGTTCAGTGAAGACAAGCATGCGCAATCATTCAACGAGCCGTCAACGCATTTCAGCAATCACGCGTGTGCTTTAGTATTTCTCTTTCCAAGGATTATTCTGTGTTTTCTTTGGAGTGTGAGTTTGTTTATCTATTTCGTCCATTTATCAATGACTCCATTTATCAAGTTATGTGACGGCAGACGTTTCTCTGCGTCTGTGACTGTTCTCAGTCTGTTATAGCTCTTCCCATTGTCTTATAGCTTTCGAGCATTTACAGCGAGTTTTAATATCAGAGAGGGATGTTCGTTTCACCACGCAGTGCTGACAGCGCCGTGAAACAAGCCCACGAATAGACTTAAAAACTCTGAAGTGCACTCAAGGCCAGGTACGCTGTGTTGCTGTTGAAGGAGTTCGGCTTTTCCTCGGGGGAATGATGCTTCTTTGAATTTGGCTTTCCTTTTGGGGGAATCAGTAGGAGGTCACAGGCTTTGAATTCGGTATGTGTGAAAATAAAAGGGACTGTGTGGGAGGTAAAAAAAAAAAAATACACAGAACAAGGGGAATAAAGTTTGGTCACCGTGGCCTTGGATCCATGTTCAACACAGGAGGGATCATCAGCGGTGAGAGGAGAAGGGAGGGATAGTGACTCAACGACTGCTTGCCCACCAGATGTGATAGATGTCTTTAATAACCTCTGGCTGCTTTTGCAGTATCCTGCGGGATGTTTTGTTATTAGGAAGCAGGCCTTATTATGATGACCACCTCTTTTATCGTCTCCCACATCTAGCCGGGCGTCGATTCACCCAGTCAAAATAAACACAACGTCAAAAGCCCCCCCCCCCCCCTCTTGAACATGTGCTGATTTGGCGCTTGTTAACGGCACCAGCATGTCTCAGTCCTGACTAAGGAAGATGCACCCTCTCAATAACCAGCAGTGGAGACGAAAACACACCGTGGGTGCTGATCACCTGTTGAATCAGTGAGAATCTGCACCTCCAAGCACCGGAGCCTCACATCTAACATCCCTGCATTATGGGAAAATAGCAAAGACAAGTTTAGGTAAATGGTGTTTGATGGTTTTAATAAGTATTTCCATTACGGCGAGGAAGCAAAGAGAGGGCGGAAAGAGCTCAGTGGGAATACATGTAAGTCTGTGGGAGCCATAAGACCTCCTGCTCATCACTGCTGAAAACAAAATGAAAACATTTTATTGTGCCTCCACAACAATCACAAACTCTCTTTCTTTAAGTGTGTCTAAGTAGCTCCAAGCTGCATCACAGACGTGGAGCGGCATGGTGAGGGCCCATGTTTTATTAATTTGCAGATGAGCTCAGCTTTTGATGGCGTTGGCCGCCCATGGGTTCAATTAGGATAATACAGGGAGAGGGGCAGATTATGGCCCGCTATTTAAGTGAGGCTACAGTATATCTCATCCTGACAGTTATAGTCCAGATGCAACAAATTGCACCGTAGTGACTGTGAGTGGCGCCATATCAGTCCTGTGGCGATGAAACATGGCAGCGTGGCGGGTCAGCTGCGTTGGAGACAACACTGGGCTCCTCGAGCCGTGCAGCCTGTCCTCACTGAGCCAACAGCACAAACCCGAGCTCAACCTTTTCCTATTCAGTAATAGAGGCCATTTAGAAAGCAGCGGTCTATATGGTGGAGCGCTGAGTGCATGCTCTATCCAGTCAACCCTAAACAGTCCCACTTAGCGTGACTCTCTTCAAACTATTGCACTTCTTCTCTGCTGCACCGGGTCTGGGTTGAAAGCCTGTGAGTGTTAACGGCTCAACGGAGCAAAGCTGAACCATGTAAACATCCCGATTTTACAAATACAAGAGAGCAAGAACATTCTAACAAGCATCTATCCAGAGATATGTCACTCAAAACAGCCTTTTCCCCAAATTTCTAGGGTGAACAAATATAACTGGTTGGGGTTTTGGCTGTAATTAGGCTCTTAAGTGAAATTGGTCATTGTTCTTGCAATGCATTGTGTGAAACTGAATAGAGGCCATAAAACAGAACTCGAAACTGTGACCTACAGGACCTGTTTGCTAACAGACAGTACAGTCCATTCAAAGCGTTTCAACTTCACACAGCTGTACAGAAATTGGTTGTACTCTCTCTCAGCTGCAGCCGAGCAGCATGTTTAGGCTACAGCGGCAAAGATAACCTTCAGTCGACAACCTCCTTCAGACCATAACAAACACAGTAAGGGGAACCAGGGCCGGCCCTAGCCAATTTGGCAAGCAAGATTTCAGTTAGTGCCCCTTGTGTAATTTACTAAATCTCACTGCCAATTTACATACATTCATATAACAAATTAAGTAGTTTGGTGTTTTATATTATTTTCTATCTTTAGAAACCAGGCTATCCAATTAAAACTGTCCGCAATACATTTTGAAACAGAATACCACAAGTTTACTTTATACCTGCCATCATCTGCTGACAGCAATGAGGAACACCTGTTCATATTTACGAGCAGCTGTGGAGTGCATAGATATAAATACTAGATATGTCATACCCGCTGTTGGCCAATGGAGACTGGCGTCCTCACACAGTGGCCATCTTGGGGAGGTGAGCTAACATTTTTATTTTTTTTTGGTAACTTAACAGCCGTGAAGGTGCCTGCAGTTCTGTTTATCACCCTCAGGGGGCAGTCATTTCCTCGGCCAAACA
>JARVGW010000194.1:11873450-11897399 GCA_031762495.1 Anablepsoides rubrolineatus
CACACACACACTTATCTCACCATCGGCCATCAAAACACGTTAGAGTTGAGAAATTTGAAAAGCCGTCAAGCTTTTCCATGACCTCCCTCTCATTACTGGATTTTACGGCGAAGGCATATTTATTTATTTGAACACAGTTTCCTTCTTCCTCATTTGCAGTTGCTCAACTTACTTGTCACTCAAGTTTTGCTGAAGGACCAACTTTTAGCGATAACAAAAGATAACACTTTCTTGGCCCTGGCTGAGAGAAATCTGTTTTGTAAAGAATGCTGTAAAACAGATAAAAAGTTTTAACAAATAATGGATGAAATCACAATATTTACTTTGAGATTATGTCATTTAATCTAACTAACTAAATCTTTTATACCACATCAAGGATTCAATCGAGAGCATGCAGTCATTAGACAGCTGTGAGTACATCTGGGAGGCTGGAGTTGGATTTGCACAGTCACCTCCTCTTAACTATATCCATGATCTGAATAGGTGAGTTAACGGATTAACAGCTGCAAACATCTGCATAACTTCTATTCTCTTTTGACACCCAGATTATTTAAAAATGATGTTTTATTTCCTGTCTACCTCTGTGTTTTTTCACCTTCAGGGCAGAGTTGCTGAGGTTGTTACTCACCTGCTTCTCAGAGGCCATGTACCTGCCTCCTTCAACAGACAACAGCGTCCTCAACCCGTGGGTGACGTTCTTCTGCTCCACAGAAAACAGGTAAAGGCTCATCTCCACATCTATAACCAAATATGCACTCATAAACCGCTCTGGGCATCTGTTCGAATGTCAAGCAACTGTTTATTTTGTTTTACCAGAAGAAGATAAACTATGAATAAGTTATTATTTTTCAGGGTCCACACAGAGGGGGATCATGCAAAGGTCATACCCAAGTTTATGACATTTTTTACTTGCATTTTTGAAATCCCAATCTATTTATCTGTGAATATAAATTTGTTTTGAAATAATTTGCATTTCTTATTTAAAGTTTTATCGTGGTTGTTATTAGATGAAAACAGCGAGTTAAAGGCTAAACCCTCATTTCTTGCCAAACAACAGGTTGGACAGGTGAGGCCTGCTGCCATCAAGATAAGGAGCAGAGCAGACAAGCAGTGCACTGTTAGGCTTTGACCAGGTAGCAGCATAGGGGGAACAAAAAAAGGTTCTTTCAAGGATTAAAGGACTTCAAATTCAATTTTTGCTTTGTTCAGTTTTATCAAATCACAAAAATCTTAAAAGTCGTACATCAAGCAAGAATGGGAAAATAATTTCACCTGCAAAGCTTCAACAATTTGGGTTTTTAATTCCCAAACACACACTGAGTGTTAAAAGGAAACAGTTTCAAATTCAAAATGAGTGAACAGTTGCAAAAAAAACCCAATAAAGATATTTGTTTGAACATTAAATATGTTGTTTTTGTAGTGTATTCAATTGAACATAAGTTCAAAAAGGATCAGAGTTGTAACATGTTCTTTCTGTTCATCTCTTCAGACATGCTCTGCCTCTGTTTACGTCTCTGCTCAACGTGGTGTGTGCGTACGATCCAGTGGGTTACGGGATCCCGTACAACCACCTGCTATTCTCTGACTACCGGGAGCAGCTGGTGGAGCAGGCGGTCCAGATCCTCATCGTGACCCTGGAGCATGACGGAGGGGTTCCTCACCCCCCGGCTTCACCATCCAGCATTGAGGAACACGAGGTACGACAAGAGAACGGCACAGAAATCAGTTTATTGGTGAGATCTGACGTCATACTCAAAGCATCTCCTACTCTTTGTGCAGCCAGCAGGACCCGAAAACCTGTTTGTAAATTACCTGTCGAGGATTCACAGAGAGGAGGTTTGTTGGAAATGTTCCTATTAGACAAAGTTTACATTTCAAAAGAACTGTTGTTCAAATTATGTTATTTTATTTATTTTTTCTTGTTTGCAGGACTTTGACTTTGTCCTGAAGGGCCTCGCTCGTCTGCTGACCAACCCTCTGACTCAGACGTACCTGCCCAATTCCACCAAGAAAATCCAGTTCCACCAAGAGCTGCTGGTGCTGTTCTGGAAACTTTGTGACTTCAATAAGGTTAAACAGAACTAAAACCAAGTTTTTAGAAGTGTTGAAACTTCCATTACAAATCTATAATAATCCATTTTGTGCTCTCTCTCTCCTTTATTATTATTATTATTTTTTTTAGAAATTCCTGTTTTTTGTCCTGAAGAGCAGTGATGTGTTGGATGTTCTGGTTCCTATTCTCTATTACCTGAATGATGCCAGGGCTGATCAATGTAAGATGTCTCTTTTTTTTTAATTTTTATTTAGTGTGAACGCAGACTCAGCACTCACAAGATTAACCTCTGGTGTAACATATACTTACTGCAGCGCGTGTTGGACTCATGCACATTGGCGTATTCATTTTGCTCCTGCTGAGCGGAGAGAGAAACTTCGGTGTGCGCTTGAACAAGCCCTATACCCTCCACGTGCCCATGGACATCCCAGTGTTCACAGGGACTCACGCCGACCTGCTCATAGTGGTGAGGCAGGGACTGAACTCTTCACACGTTTGACAACTGGCTAGTTATAATCATCAATATTAAAATACTATTAATAATAATTAAATACTATTGACTCCTGTTTATTCTCCAGGTTTTTCACAAGATAATCACCACGGGGCACCAGCGTCTCCAGCCTCTCTTTGACTGCCTGCTCACCATTATTGTAAATGGTACATTATTCCACTGCTTTCGCTTCTAAGTTTCTTTAAATATATGCATTTAATTTTTTTTTTCTTTAAGCCATAAGAAGTAGTTTGTGTTTTTGCCTTTGTCAACAAGTCAGATTTTACCAATCTTCCAAATAACCCAATAGATCCAGCATTTTTACAATAACTAGCCAAGTTGTTCCACATCTTAACTCCTTGAACTGAAGTACATCTCTTTTTCAAATTAATTTGAATTTTAAGCTGAATGTAGTAGTAGGTTTGAGTCGTTCACATCAGATACTTTAAAGGAAACACATTATGCAATATCCATTTTTTAGCCATTAAATGCAGTTTTTGTGTACTAGGAGTGTCTTCAATGAATGCTATGATTTTAATTGTATTTGTTTGATTCCAATGAGAATATGTTGAACACTGTTTCTCTGGCCTGTTTAGTTTCCCCCTACCTGAAGAGCCTGTCTATGGTCGCTGCCAATAAACTGCTCCACCTCCTCGAGGCCTTTTCCACAACCTGGTTCCTGTTCTCTGTCGCCCAGAACCATCACCTTGTTTTTTTTCTTCTTGAGGCGTTCAACAATATTATTCAGTACCAGTTTGATGGTGAGTCAAAGCTGCGAAGGTTCTATTTTCGTGGAAGAAGCGTTTCAGGTTTTGTCCATATTTCTCGGCCTTCTCTCCTTCGCAGGAAACTGCAGCCTGGTTTACGCCATCATCCGCAAGCGGAACGTGTTCCACCAGCTGGCCAACCTGCCCTCCGACCCCGCTACAATCCAAAAGGCCCTGCAGAAGAAGAAGAAGTCGCCGGATACAATTTCCCGCACTAGCTCCCAGGAGACTGTGTCCATGGAGGGCTCTCATCCTGCAGCACCAGCAGAGCCTGGTACGCTCAAGACCAGTCTTGTCGCTATACCAGGTACGAAAAAAGAAAAAAGAGTCAAGTGTTTTCTCAGCTGAGCTTGATCCAAGATGACAGATGCTCAGCTACTTTGCAATACATTTGGTAGAATGCATTTATTTCATAAGACAAAAAGTTGCTATTTGAAAGTTCCTGTTTGATGTTTTCCTGCTCGTCTCTGCTTCTTTCAGGAATTGACAAACTGACAGAAAAGTCCCAGGTTTCAGAGGACGGCACCATGGTGTCAGTCCCAAAGACAGACTCTCCAGCCACGGCCCAGTCAGACCAAAGTGCAGCCGGAGCAACCAGTGACACCGAATCCAACTCCGGAAGAGAAAATGAAGTAAATTCGTTCTCGTTTTCTGCATGAAATTCCCAAAATTTAATAGCAAGTTTGTTAAACTGTTTCCTCTCATTAAACAGGACGTTTTCTACACTGAAGCTGAAATGGAAAGGAGACGTTTGTCGAGTGCCTCTTCAACTTCGCTATGGGCTCCGACACCAGAGTGGGTCAGTAAAATATTCTGCTTTTTTCTCTATTTTTAATTAATCTTATCAAGTATTTGAAATCAGTTATAGTAAGCATTAAAATGTTGTTTTTTTTATCCAGATCTTGTCTTGGAAGTGCAAGTTGCCTCTGCAGACAATTATGCGTCTTCTACAAGTGCTGGTTCCGCAGGTGGAGAAAATCTGCATAGACAAGTTGGTTTTATTTAGCTTCCTATTGCAGAAACTTTATTGTTGTTCATTAATGAGTGAAACGCTGCTGAAATGTTGAATTCTGTTTCACCCCAGAGGTCTGACGGATGAATCTGAGATCCTGAAGTTTCTGCAGCATGGCACATTAGTGGGTCTGCTGCCCGTTCCTCACCCCATCCTGATCAGAAAGTATCAGGCCAACGCTGGCACTGCCATGTGGTTTCGCACTTACATGTGGGGTGTCGTTTATTTGCGGTAAGTTAGCTATAAATATGATTTGTTTTAATTTGGACTAAAACTGACAGGTTTTTTTTTTTTTAGCAATGTGGATCCTCCCATCTGGTATGACACAGATGTTCGTCTCTTTGAGATCCAGAGGATGTAAACAAGAAGCTTTAAGACTGGGGAAAATAAAATCAGACCTGTGGATCCAGGGTTCCTTCTTTCTTCAGCATCAGCTGGTTTCCTGGTAAACCTCACTGTGTTCAACCTTCCTGCTGATTTTGATGTTTGCCCCCTTGCACTTGGAGAAATGAAAAGATTTCTGAAGTATCATCAGTGAAGTTCATAAGCAACTGTGTTTGTACATTTCTTGAGACCTCAAGACTGCTGAATGTTTGCTGAAGCAATGAAACGACTGGAGCGTTTGCTAAAAAAAAAAAAAAGGTGTTTTTGTGACAGAAGTAAAAGAGGGAAAAAATATTAAACTTTTATCTTATTTGTCTTTGAGGATGTCATCTTTTCCATCAGAGCTACAGTATGTATGTAACTACCTTGGATGGTGAAGTAGCAGTGTTTCATATTATTTATTGTACTTGCTTTAAAGTGAACTTGAACTTTTCTTAGTTATCTGTTTGGTTTGGTTTTGTAGTTTATGTGACGTTTGAGGACAATAGTAAAGACGTTTTTATGTAAAAGATGGATTTGTTTTTGATCTAGCTTCCAGTTCTGACCTGCTTGATTCAAATGAAGTGTATTTTCCTGGAAATGTATTGAAAATATATATTGAAATGAATCAATGTATTCTGTGTTGGTCATTTGTGCTTTAATGAAAAATCTGAAGGCGAAGGTTTGCAGCAATAAGAAGGAAACCTAAATAAAGGTGACACCTTCACATGTTAGCCTCTAGATGGCACTATACTCCCGTTCAGGACTGGAGTGAATATAAAGACAATCCATTCATGATATTTACCTGCTTCTTCCTTTCATGTTCATGGGGGTCACTGGTGCCCATATCCATCAGTCACTATGCAAGGGGCGGGGTACACCCTGGACAGGTCACAAGTCCATCACTGAGCCACATAGAGACAAATGAGACAAACAAACATTTTCCTAGTGTAACTGAGTTTAATACCCCTGGCTGGGGACCTTTCAGCATAGAGTTTGCACGTTCTCTCTGTTCATGCATGGGTTTTCTGCAGGTACTCTGATCTCCTCCCACAGACCAGAAACCTGACTGTTAGGCTAGTTGGTAACTCTAAATTGTTACTGAGAGCACCAATGACTGTCTTTATATGGACCTGTGATGGACTTGTGACCTGTCCAGGGTTTTACTCTGCCCCTCGCACTGTGACTGCTAGATATGGGCACCAGTGAAGATGATGGATGTTTGGAAGTATTTATTTTGGGGTCAGATGAAATGGGAACCAGATTTGGCTCACGGGCCTTGAGTTTGACATGTGCCCTAAGGTCCAAAATCCATTACATAAACCAACTTATTCCGATTAAAAAGCTTTTTTCTATCATCAAGCTTGTATTGATTGTCTTGACCATGTTTTACACTTTTTGGGTGGCAAAGGGTTAATCATTGTAACAGTAAATTACAGCTCAGTATTTGCTGACTTCATGGAAAAGAGTTTTGCCTTTAACTATCAACAGTTATTCCTTTTGATATGCATGGATATTTGATCGATAAATCAATAATATAATTTATACAGATCTTCCTGTCTCTTAGTGATGGAATCAGACACCAGCTTTAATTTATTTCTACATGCCACTGACGTCTTTGGATGACAGATGAGTTTGAGTCAAAGACTTTTGGCTTTAAGGAGCAACCGTCACAGTAAGAATACAATATAAGATTTTCTGCCCTTCTTAACTGACACTTGTGTTTGCTGTAAACACAAAGGTTGGCATCGACTGCAGTGTGCCGATGATCTGAAAGTTCTCAGAAAACTTTGCAAGTAACTCAAGATGTGGTTGCTACATTTTGGAGAAGTGTAAACTAAAGCTGTATGTATATAAAACACTGGATCATCACCCATCATCTTTATACTGCTATATAACTGCCCTTATTGTGAGCACAAAGCATACTGGTCATATAATTACTTATTATAAACCTATTAGTTCTCATACCTGTTATTCCCTTCTTACGTCTATTTCTCAGAAAATAGGACCCAGTAGAAATCTTTTTTTACGTAAAAGTAAGCTTAATTTATTAATAAAGATAAATTTAAACCACAAATAAATATACAGTTTGTTCCCAGTCATATATATATATATATAAAAATATAAAGGAGTCTGAGTTCAACAGGGGCGTGTGTTTATACTAGTCCACTTCTCAGAAACATTTATAGGATTTGTTCAAGGTGAAACCTCATGTACTTTGGTGACATTTGAAATGACAGTGTACTAAGTTTAGATTCAGTGTGTAAATCTTCAGATGACTGGAGGATCTACACCGATTGACAATGAAGGTGAGGTTGGTAGCCCATGTACTGATATGCTTCAATAAAACAATTCAGTGAGGAGTTATTTGAGTCATATGAGATACTTTTATTTTGACAATATGCCTGAATTATACATCAAACTCAAATGATGCACTAAATGTATCCACATCAGCACAAATCCAAATGAGTTCTTGACACTGATTATGATTTATTAAGTTCCCCTAAAGATAGGCCGTACATTTATTTTATTATAAAGGAAGAAAAGCAATAAGGAAAAGCTGTGATGGACTTGCGACCTGTCCAGGGTGTACCCCGCCCCTCGCACTGTGACTGCTGGATATGGGCACCAGTGACCCTGAAAAGAAGAAGCGGGTATAGATAATGGATGGACCAAGGAAGAATAAAAAATATATATATCAGTAGAGAAATTAATGGTCTAACAGTCCTGGAAGGAATGCATATCGCCAAAGAAACTTAGCACAAAAAGTAAGGGAATGCGTGTTTGGTAGATTATTTCTTTGTTGTAACAATGCTTCTTCATAATAAATCTTATAGTGGGCACCTGACTGGCTACCAGAAGCTCAAAACAAGTGTGAATAACTGCAAAATAAGCTGTTTGGCAGAGAAGATTTGGCAATGTTTTTATGTGCGCAACCAACATATTCAGCTCTTCTGCTCATCCTGCAAATGCAGGTTCCTTAATTAACAGGTTTTCAAATGATATAAGATTTATTGTCAAGAAGCATTTTATAGACAAATATATAGGAATTTATAAGTGTATTTGCAATAATACAAATAAATAAATGTGTATTTGCAAAAATAATTTATATGTGTGTATTTAAATGTGTTATACAGTATGTGTTAATATATGTGTTGATGCAGATGGTGTAAATCTTTTACAGATCAGCTGCATGAAGTCTGCCAGTCAGCAGTTTGCCCCTGTGTTGATCACAAGTCTGGGATCAAAGATCACAGAATCTTGCCTCTGCTTGTAAAAAATTCTCAAGATGCTGAAAGCACCACACGCACTGCTGCTCGCCTGCCTTGTTGGGGCAACAGAGGCTCTTTACAAACAGTGGATCCCTGACACCAACTATGAGAACAAAACCAATTGGGACAAGGGAGATGTTCCGTGTGGCAGCGACATAGTTCAGTTTCCAGCTCAGGGGAAAGTGTCTGTGTTCGTGAAGACCACTCATGCCGTGCAGGAGGTGCTGTTGCCCGTCGACGGAGAGCTCATACTGAATTCAGGGGCTGGATTTTACGTCGGCCAAGACCCCGGCTGTGGAGCAGGCGTGAGAACCACGTTCAAAGATTCCGACTCTCTTCGGTGGTTTGATCCGGCTCTGTGGCAGGCAGCTCCAACTCTGAATGACCTGCAGCATGGAAGTTTCCTGTTCGCCGTGCACGAGGAGAGCGTGCCCTGCCAGCACGATGACGTTGTTTTCAAAGATCTCTCCTCTTTCTGCGTGGACACCAGCTCCAGCCAGTCCACCGTCCCCGTCAAATCTGTGTCTGTGCTCGGGGAGGTGTTCAGCAGCAGGTCTGAGTTCTCCCAGTATCTCAGCTCGAGCTCAGGCCAGCTGCAGTTTCACGGGTCCTCAGCTGTCACTGTTGGAAACCCAAGCTGTGGGGATCCCACCGGCTGCGACTGTGGGAACTCTATAAACCATCAGAGGATTTGTAGTTCAGTAACTTGTGCCTCTTTAAGCTGTAAAATGCCTCTCCTTCCCGTGGGACACTGCTGTCATGTGTGTGGTGCCATCATCACCATCAGTTATGCTGAAGGCTTCAACCTGCAGAGTTACAGGGATCGAATCAAACACCTTTTTCTTACCCAGCCACAATATGCGTCTATCCAGTTGGGCATGTCCAAAGTCTTTAAGCCCCAGCGTTTAATAGGGGTGATCCCTTTTGGTACCTCACCTGAGATCCAGGTGCTCGTTATGGATGGAGAGACGGGGAAACTGTCAGAGGATCTGGCCCAGAACATCATCAACGATGCTCAATCTCATGGCTCTAATCTGGGAATCACAAAGGCTGAATTTCAAGCCTCCACTGGGAACACCAGCGCTCCTAAAACCAACGCAGGGATGGTGGTTGGAGTTGTGTTTGCAGCTTTAGTTCTGATTACACTTATCCTTCTCTTCGTCGTGCTGATCCGTAAGGGGGTGGTGCAAATGCCACCCATGCCTTCAGTGCCGTCTCTGAGCTCCTTCAGGAGGAACCCAGTTGTTGGAGACAGCAGCGGGGCAGTGAATCATGGTTTTGATAACCCAATGTTTGACAAACCCGACATGCTGAGTGACATTCCCGGCCTGTACGAGTCGGACCGTAACACCATCGCCATGACTAGCACAGGTGTGCACTTTGTAAACCCAGTTTATGATGAGAATCCGTCCGATTTTTCAGTTTAAAGCTGACCTTCGCACGCATCACAGATGAAATGTTAACTTACTTTTTGCATTAGTATGATGACTTTGCAGTTCATGGGTTTATAACAGTTGAACATTGTCAATGATCATAAATTGTAGTCAGACAATAACATTTTTAATTACCAAATAAACTTTGAAGACAAATAAACTGTGAATTATAGTTCTCTTTTTCTTGTTTAAGTTGGACGGGGTTCTAAGAGCAGTGAATGGTTACAAAGCAGTGGAAACATTGTGCACAGGTGCCACTAGATGGTAGTAAATTTAATCTGCACTGACATACATGAGAAAAATCTGCCATTTGCGCAACATCTTGTCCTTGTCACGTAACTTTTCTAAACATTTATGGTACTGTCTTTTTACAAGAAGATTTTAAAATATAATTTCAAATTAAACCAAAGAAACAACATTGTCTTTCTTTGATAACCAAACTATGACATAAAGGGGCTCTGTAAAGTTAGTGATGTAGGTATGCAGCAGCTTCATGGGGGCTGTTACACTGTAGAAAGATAGAGAGCCTCGTTCAAAGTTCAGATACAAACCAATTCTGGTGAGATCAGTGACTTCCAAAGGGGTCGCCTCACCTGCATGCCAGGCAGAAACCCCCCGGCCGTCTCGCCCTACGCACCAAGAAGAGTCACTCCCAGTGATGCAGCTGCCGCTTTGCTCGCCCTTACGATCGATACTCTTGTAGGCGACGCCGACGTGTGCGCCCTCCCCGCTCAGCTCTGCTTCAATGTAATGCCTTCCTAAGTAAAGGCTCTCTGAGGTCAGGGCCTGACGCCAGTGTTCAAAGCGACAGGGGTGGTCAGGGTAGCTGTGCTGCCAGGGGCTGGTGTTGGTCAGCTTTCTGTCGTCCTCTGTCCTACGTAGAAAATGATGGGTGGTGTCCGGGTCAAAGGTCAAACTCTTTTTGACTGAAACAGGAAATACAGTTATGTGGTTGGTTATTTAGCTCTGGCTGAAAGAAAACAGATTATAATATAAAAGTATTTACATGTCAAAAAGTCTTCTCTTGTCTCAGGGTCAGGCAGGGATGAAGGCTGAGGTTCTGTCATTGAGGTCTTTACACCTGTTCAAACAAAAATATGAATATATATGCATGAAGTCAGGAGATGTGAGGTTAATTGATGGGAAACTAGTTACCAGTTTTGCACATCATGCTCATTCCTTGGCTGTAGGAATGTGAAACTAGGTCACACAGCTCCTGCGTAACATCAGCCACTGCTTGGCCATATGAGAGCAGATAATCCATCCGGTCGACGCGCACAGCAGGCGTTTCTGCCACTCCTTTGTCCCACTCCGAGTAGCCCTGAAGCACGACAAATAAATACAAATGTAACTTATAACTGGTTTGTGATGAGAAACGACGCTGTGAAAAACAAGAAAGTGTTTTTTCTCTGAACCAGGACTTATTATTGGTGAAGTATGTACTATCAACACACCCTCATCCTGGATAAATTATTATTTTAGAGAACTTCTTGTACCAGTCCATTTCAATATGAAACATTTGACTCTGCTTCTGACTGGACTCTGTAACTTTACATCACATTATTAGTAAGAGTATTTAAGCTTAAGTGGATTTAGTCATTCCAATAAAACCTCATTGAAAAACAGAAACAGAAGAAAATGTCACATTTAAAAAAACCTAAAAATGTATATATTCTAGATATGATCATTTGACAAAGAAAAAAGCTTGAAAAGAAACATTTTGTCATTAGTTTAAGTTTAAGCAGTTTGTATAACCTGTTTATAGTTTTGACAGATATCAGACGCAGACAGTGCTGTTTTGTTACACACAAATTTACTTTGGAATGAATTTATTTCTTTTTTCATTTGCAATTAAACTACTTATGTTTTGCTTACTTTAGCTAGAATTGTACTCTCATGCAAGTTCTTTGGTAAAAAGTCACTGACATTTACGCAGGAAATGTCATTTCTCTAGTTACAAGTGTTTTCCATTGTTCATACCTTCAGAAAGTCAGCGTCAGACTTGTTCTCAGACAGTTTGCTTATTTCAGCCAATGTTTTCACCAACTCGGCTCTCCTCTGCTCCAGATGTGCCTGAATGCCTTCTGTCTGTCTGCAAGCCAGGTTCTGCTCTCTTTCCAGCACCAGCTCGACCCTTTTCCTGGCCTCCTGCACAGCCGCCTGCAGCCTGCTGAACTGCTGTTCAATAACAGCACAAACCTCCTGCGCTGAAGACTGATATGAAATATGTTCATATTAGACTATCCTGTGTCCAAAACTTTAAATCAGTATTTACCTTTAAAGTTACCTTAATCAGGTCACTGTTGTTCTGCAGTTTTTCAATCGCCCTCTCTACATCAGAGACGCTCTGACTGATGTCTTTGTGTTTCTTCAGAAGCTCGCTCTGCAAATGGTCACAAAAAGCATGTTGGTTTCACAAACAGGAGCTCAAAAACAATATTTAAAGTTGCTACAGAGAGAAACAACATAGATACATTTTCAAACAGTTTTTATGACCTCAATCTGTGTTCGAGCTGCCTCCAAAGTCTTGGTGTGGTGCCCTCCGTGCTCCTGACTCTCGCAGTCCAGACACACACAGCAGCCGTCCTGAAGGCAGAAGCCTGTGAGGGGAAGGCGATGAACCACACAGATCCGACAGTCGATCTCATGGAGGGGATCCACCAAAGTGTGAGTCTGAAAATTGGCTTTCTCCAGATGTGGTCTGAGGTGGGTGTCGCAGTAGGAGACCATACAGGTCAGGCAGGATTTGACGGCTTTGCTGGGGCCGTCCATGCAGGAGTCACACAGCACTTCTTGCTGCGTGTTCTGCAGCTGGCTTTCCACTTCTGATTTTAGGTAGTCATGATCCTGATTGTCCTTCAGATTCTCCTCAGTGGTACTGCTGAGACCTGCCATGTTTAAGTCCACCTCCACCATATCAAACTAAACCTGATGAGCTTTGTTTTACACTGTTTTAGATATAGTCTGCTCTGTAACTTCGACAGGGCAAGAAAAGGCAGCTGTAAGAACAAAAAGCTTTAGATAGGATAAGGAAAGAACTGAGAAACCACGCCTAAAGAATCCTGTTCTTATTTAACTCTTATGGTTTCATTTTTCACCCCTCCCATGACTTGCTCGTCTCCCTGCTTTCTGCTTAGCCCCACCAAGGTTTGAACATAACAGAATGAAGAGAGGAAATGAGTGTCTGAGGGAGAATAAACATTATTTTTCAACTTTTAGGATTGATTCATCTGGAAAAAAATGTGGCAAAGTGTTTAATTATTACATATAAATAAGAAAACAACTGGGTCAGGACTCTATATGAGGACTTGCTTGAATAAATAATTTTGATCTTGATATCAGTAACATCAGAGTCTCGGAGCTTCCGTACAACACCCCTCTTATCTACAGAGCAGCTTTCCTCTTTCCACGTCCTGCATCTCAGACACAACTTGGCCTGCATCCCTTTTCTCCATGAGCAGCAAGTGTGGATTATTCCATGTTGGGTCAAAGATGCCAAAACAAGTATTTTTTTCACTCCATGTTTTGTATTTGTCCCTCATACACACAGAGACGCAACTAAATTCCCCCCAACAAATTTAAAAATGTTGCTCCTATAAACAAAGAATTTCTCAGGCAGGGTGTTAACTTTTAAAGCTGCACGAGTTCAAGTAAAGAGTTGTAAACACGTTGCAATGTGGAATTTAGAAATTTAATGTGTGTGTGTGTTTATCTCACTAAAAGTTAATTAACATTATAAAAAGGATTGAGAAATAATAAGGTCAACTTTTCCTTGAGAGATGCAAACCATCTTAATTTGACCTAACTACTAGTGAAACTCTTGAAATGTCTTGAAATAAATCAACCTCAAAAGTTAATCAGTGGTAAAGGTACATCCACTGAGTATTTCCTGTGTATTTCATAAAAACCGTCTTAATAAGATGTTTTGCTAACAGACAGACAGACAACACTGACTCTTTGGAAAGATTAGTAATTTTATTTACAGTGAAATCCATCTTTTTGTTGTTAAAAAAAGTTGTTATGGTTAACATTAATATCAGCTTTTGATTTAATGCACATTATTTTAAAAAAAGCTGAGGTAAAAATGGTTGAAAGAAAAGTAATAAGTATAGGTTTATATAATGTACAAACTAGTGTGATCTTAACTTTGTGTTATCTAAATGCATATATATTGGAAAATACTGCCTCTTCTTATAAATCCTAACAATCTACATAAATTAGAGCAGAAAACTTAACGAGCAATTGGCCTTTCTTTCTCTATTAGCCACATTTCCATCAACATGACTTACTGCATGTAAACATATACGGAGATAAAATTTAGTAAAAATGTTGCTTCAAATGCTATTATTTAAGCTATAATGAGAAAATTACACAGAAACATCACTTTTAAGCAAATGCACAGGCACAAGCAATGCTGGCACATAGTGGTCCCCCCTCACAGGGGAATATATTGTAGTGGGGTGGGGGCACAAACCCCACAACCTCTTTCTGATACACCACTTGGTATATAACGATACAGCACAGTGCTGCTGTCTATTACATGTATTTGAGTCTGTGAAACTAAAGTGCAGAACTCCAATCGTTCACCGAACAAGGATGTGTCATCCCTGCTGAGTCAGCAGGAGATCGAAATTGTGCTATTTCCAGAATTCACCTCACTCTGGTTTGCTTGACTGATTCATCATGACATTGTCACTTCTGCAGAGTTACCAGGAGATGTGCAGTAAACCCGCAGGTCACATGAACACCAGGATGACCATCTGCAACGTCTGTTACCTGCAGAACAAGCAAAACAGAAAATGTGTCATATCCCATGTCATAAAACTTTTCTCAGTGCTATGCTCACAAAAACAAAACAAAACAAGCAAAAAACAAACAAACAACCCTGTAATGCAGTCAACGCAAGTACTGTAATCAGTACGTACATACGTACAGTACGTACATCAGTACGTAACGCAAGTACGTAAATCAGCCAAATTAACCTGAAAGTGTAAATCAGGGCTTGATGACTTCCGTCCAATTTTTTAATTTTTACTTAATTTAATTAAAAAATTTAATATATAAAAATAGATTTTAAATTAAGTTTTCAATGTATGATTCAATTCAACAAATTATGCAAATTTATATGGTAAAATATAATAATACCTGTTATTTTACATAATGCTGTGTTTCCCCTATCATTATCTACATGTTGCCCTGGTGTAAAGGTTTAGTCAGTTTTAAAGTTTGCCAGTAAAAGTAAATCTTGCTTGTAATGTAAAATGGTTTAACTTATTAAGATTATAAAAGTTATCATATTCATTTAAACCTTAAACTGATAAGTTGCACAAGTAAGAGCGTTCAGCATGAAAACAATTGCCAAATCTGTTATGTGAGTTTGTTCGCTGTGGCTACCTCTGCAGAGGAGAGCAGCCGGAAGAAAACAAGATAATCGCGTGTCCCTCACAACACACAACTGGGACAGGAAAACATGGTATGTGTTTATATTGCACACTGTTTTCATCAAATGTCTTGGTAAAACAAAAGAACAAAGTGAAATAGTTATTTGTTTTTCATGCCTTTACCAGCATTTTGCCTGCAGCTTTGTTTATTCATTTTTCAGAGTTCCAGCAGTTCGTGGAAAATCTCAATCATTAGTTTTACAAAAACTCATCTTTTGTCAATGTCACAGCAGTTTGGCAGGAAGCAACAGGCTCTCTGTGCAATCAAGACTAAAGTCACATTCAGGTAAAACTTTCAGAAACACCTGGCAATAAATAAGACTTTGAGGGGCCTAAATAACAAAAAAATGCAGTCATTTTGCATAAAGTTCAGAGACAAAACATCAAACTTGATTGTTAATGCTTAAAGCATCTCAGTACTCACAATTCTGTGTCCTCCATGCCATCAGGTTCCTCCATGGTCTCAAGTCGTCGATTACATGCATCTAAGATTTTCTTCCTTGGTCCTAAGGGGATGTGGATACTTTTGAGGTCATGATCAGAGCACAGCAACAGAGCTTCAAGGTCAATTTTCTCTCTTTTGAAGATGGAGTAAAACTCGCTCATGCCCTGTGTAGCAAGGAAGACCTCCAGCGGACTTGTGTCATGCTCATCATCATCATCCAATCCTAATTCTACTTCTTCCCAAGGCAGCTCCTCCATGTTCCTCTCCTGCAGGCTGTGGGCACTCCCAATACTGTCTTCATCTAGACTTGGGTAATGGTGCAGCCGACTGCGTAGATGCACATTATTGCCTGAGGTGGCCAAGCTGATGTTGTCTCGAGCTTTGAGGTCAAACATTCCCCCAGTTACATAGTTCCTCCTAAAAACCATGGTGCCAAGACCGGGTCGATTGAACAGGGAATCGTGACCCGAGTCGGTGCTGATCTCGGAGTAGTCCACGTCTGGCCCGTGAAGGTCCGGTTCGCTCATGGCACGTGAAATGGCATCGTCGTTGTCCCTGGGGAACATGTCACGAACGTTACGGCGGCCACGCTCTTTTGGGTTGACATAGGTCCCTTGTTTGACAAACATGACATCGTTACCCAGCTGCAGTCCAGAAAGAGAGCGCACACTCTTCCTCCCATCTTCGTAGATTTTAAAAGTGCCCTCTCCTTGTTTTCTCTTCTCCAGCTTCTTCTGGATCTTTGTCTTTCCACGGTTTGTGGCATGAAGAGTTGCCTAATTGAACAGAAGCACCAACAAGTCAAAATCACAAGCCAACAATGACTGTCAGCTAGTACATAAAACCTTATAAAAGTAAAGTCCTTACCTGAGAATATGGCACACTGACAGTGTTGAAATTGCGCAGCTTGTGGCTAACAGAGCTGCCAGTAAAGCTGGAAAAGCTCATGACATCCGACACAGACTCTTCAGTTTCTTTATACTTTCGCTCCATCCGTTTGCGGTGCTTTTTCTGCATCTTCACGCACTCTTTGTTCCGCCGCTCGCCCTCACGGAACGCCCTGTCCTTTAGCTTGCTGACCAGCTTGGGATTGAGACTTGTCTGCTTGGCAGCAATGGAATCCAGGTAGCGGACGCAATCCATGTGGTTTTTTGTGGCAGCCATGTCCAGCGGGGTATGGTAGTCATTGTCCAGGCACCAAATGTTGGCACCAAAAGACACCAGGAAGAAAAGGCAGTTGAGGTGACCGTTAGCAGCTGCCAAGTGGAGTGGCGTGTTCCCCCATATGTCACACTTGTCTGGGTCTCCTCTGTAGACCATGAAAAAGATTAAACCTTTAGAAACCAACACTTCCAGCCCTTTTTGTTAGAACCACAGTTTGTGGATGAACATTGTTTCTTCTCTGACTTATATTTAGATGACTCATGCATGAGTAACTGTGATGTTTTCAGCACTAACTTACCATCTGTGTGTTATCAGAACCTCAATAATAATCTACATTTGAAATACCTTTACAGAAAACAACTCTATAAATTTTGAAAATAGTTCTTAAAATGGCATCCAATTCTAAACCATCCAAACCCACTGGTCCTTCTTTAGCACTCCATATTAAATCTTGCTCTTCCTGACAGACCATGACCTGAGGGTTACCTCTGTGTGTGTTGCACTGTCGCTTCAGGTTTGTAATATGAGCACAGGCGTGCCAGCACCGCAGCTTCACTACCTGGGTTCTGTTTCAGGGGAGGCCACGCAAACTGTGCCTGACACGGAAAGCACGGTTTTGCATGACTGCTGATGTCTACCTAAAGCCATCAAGTCAGAACAAACAGTACTCCAGCTGGTCGAGTGACGTGTTGGATAGATTTGTTGAAACTCCCGTCACATTTTTATTGCTCCACTATATTTCTAAGATTTAACAAATTGTTCGTGTTTAGGCGTCAACACTGAGTTATCAGCTCAGCCACTGCAGCAGAAACTGGATACTAGGGATGTCATTTTCAGTTTAAAAATGTGTTTGTATTTTAATTTATTTGGTGGTATTGCACCTCAGTGCTTAATGAACTGTGTTATAACTTGTCTGTCATCCACTGTAGCCACATACAGACTCCTAAATATTTGATGGAATGGACGTGAAGCTACTGTTGAAGTGAAGATATATTATTAATGAACGGGTTGCAGGCTTTTCTGTGGGAATATGTGTCAGATCAGCCAAATCCCTCTTGGACAGCGATTAGCAAAGCCCTACTCTGATTTCAGAACAGTGTTCTTAATGTTAGGCCGTGATGAGGTTTAAATGGTCAAAAAGAGGATGTCATTTTGTGAGCATAGTTCGCATAAAGGTCGGGGGGTGTCATCAGTTAAAATTATTGACTGCCAGTAGCAAACAGCCCAAAAAAGGAACAATAAAACAGTGACCAAACAAAAGAATAACACTGTTCGCAGAAGGTTAAAAGGAGGCTGTAAATCAAACAGCATAAATTTGAGGTTGTAAATTTAAGAACAATAAATAAAGATGAACTCAAATGAAGTATTTATCACTATTAGAGTTCATATTATATAATAGTTATTGAAAGCTATTATATAATGTCACAGCCTTATATTTGTGAGACTTGTCTGTTCCCCGGGTCACTATCAACTTACAGCGTGTACCTGTCTTCACTTTCAGTGACAGTTTGATGTTACTGCAGGTAGCTCAGCGCAGTAAATGTGCTAAATATAGCAGGGATGCCATCTTTCCCATGTTAAACTTCGTTTAATGTCTCATGGGTTTGACTTATGGCTTATTAATGTTTAATTTTTGTACCAGTACTTTATGTCTGTTGTCAAGAAAAAAAAAATCCCTTGCCCTTAGCATCCAAATGCCACCGAGGTTTTGTTTACATTCATTTCATGGGAAATACTGAATTTAAGTTAAGGTGCCTGTGAGAGAACAACTGGCTGTTTTTTTTGGCTCTTGAAAACCAGTTCATTAGAGCATAAAGTGTCAGAAAATATTAAACATCCTCACAAAGAAATAAAATGGTCAAATCATTTTGTTAAGCACTTAATTATTCCTTAAAGGGGTGTTTCAGCGAAAGTGATGCTCTAAAGCCATGCTTAATATTTTCTTCTCGTTATAGACAGAAATGAATGAGTTTGGCCCCTTTTAAAATAACTCAGTGAGGCAAACTGAAATGGGGCCTCTGTCTTTCTGGCTGGTTTGCAAACCAGGTCAACCAGAAAAGAAGAAAAATGTGTTGTAGCATTAAAATACCAAATCAAGTTTGGACTTTTTGGTAAGAGATGTTAAAAATTTTACATCATATATAAATTAAATTTCATGGTGTTTTTGTTTCTGCAATGAAATGATCAAATCAAACAAATAAAACGGAATAATCACATTAAACAGCTAGGCCATTGTCTATGAAGTCTGTCCATATAAGAAAAACAGTGCCTCTTTTTGAATGAAGCTTCAGCACTGAATGTAAAGTTTGATAATCCTGAACATAGCATGTTGATAATGTTGCAGAACTGAAAAAAAAAAAAAAAATCACATTTTAGATGAATTAATGAAATGAGAATACATTTTTGAATCATTGCAACTTTAGGATAATTAGATTTGTTGTTCTTTTTTAAGTGCCTATAGATTTGCTGAAGTATATGGTGTACTTCAGTAAGTATTAACTTTTTGAAGTCAACTTTCTGTTAGCAAAATATCTCATGAATCACAAGGCAGATTTTAATTAAACTTTTAGTAAGATAATCAGTGAAAATTCCTCTATAACTGATTAGCATTCTGCAACAGAGCTGAATGTTACTTTTGCTCCTCTCATAAATCATACCCACCCCCGGGACACGATCAGCCGCAGAGCCTCCAGGTTGCCGTGGTAAGCCGCCCATAACGTCGGGGTCATGCCATCCTCGTCCGGCGCGTTCAGGTCCTTCCTGGTGGCTTCTTTCAGCAGGTCCAGGTAGCCGTCCCGGGCCGCCTTGTGATACCTGTCATTCATTGTGCAGACTTAATCGAAAACCACCGTCTCCGTTCCGTCTCATCATCATCATCATCTTCATTATTATCAGCATTAACAGCAGCACCATGGCTGTGGCGCGGCGGGCAGAGTCCCGCCGTCCACCCGAAGACGCTCGCTTCAGGACTGGGAGCAAAGCGTCGGTGGTTTCCAGGGACGCGTCTGGGTTCACCGTGTGGATCAACAGTGCTCCCGGTGGACGAGCTGGACCATCGAACAGACACATTAAACCCACAATAATCTGATGCACATGTTGCAGGTTATTTAAACTTTGCATTTCAGCTTCGCTCTGATTTGACAGATGCGCGTTTTGCTCTTTCTTAGAAATTCTCATTCATACTTTTTTTAAATTATCTGAATGAGAAACTGTCGTGGACATGTTTATTTAACAAAGACAGAAATACGTGGTTCTTTCCACTTCAAGAACCAAGTTTTAATACAAAACCTCGCCCTGAATTTTATATAAGTTTTAATAGAGCTAAATGATAAAAACGTGTTAGTGACATTTTTTTTAAACATTTTACTTTACAATTGGTGTCCCTCACCTTTCATAGAAAAATGTTGTTTTTCACATTGGCTTCTACTAATTTTGACATATGTGATCTATCACATCCAACTGAGGATTACATCACAAAGTGAAAACCTGTGGTGAAATAAGCAGATAGTGTTTTAGTTAAAAGGCTTGCAATAATTGCATTTTGTAAAAATATAATTAATACAAACCTAATCTATTTAAATGAAATATCTGAAATATAATCTTAAATAAATCTGGCAGCACAATGGATCAGTGGTTAGCGCCGACATCTCACAGCAAAGCTTTTTGTTTTTTTCCCCAAACTGGTAAATCTTAAGGAACATATATTGTTTTAGGTTTCCTCTTTTAAATAACATCAAAATTTACTCATTAAAAACAACAACAACAACAACAACAAATCAAAATATCATTTAAACAAAATATTACTGTTGGTGGCGGGCGGCACAGTGGCTCAGTTGGTAGAGCTGATGCCTCCCTGCAAGAAGGTTGCCAGTTCAAATCCCGGCCCGGGAGACTTTGCATGTTCTCTCTGTGAATGCGTGGGTTCTCTCCGGACACTCCGGCCTCTTCCCACAAACCAAAAACATGATTGTTAGGTTAATTGGTAACCCTAAATTGTCCCTATAGGTGTGAGTGAATGGTTGTTTGTCTCTATGTGTCGCCCTGTGATGGACCTGCAACCTCTCCAGGGTGTACCCCGCCCCTCGCACTGTGACTACTGGATATGGGAACCTGTGACCCTGAAAAGAATAAGCAGTATAGATAATGGATGGATTACTGTTGGCAAGACAAATCGAGCCACATCAGATATTAAAGTGTAATGTAAAAACAGGAATAGGAAAGTGTGCTTAGGCTAATTTTAACCAAACTTAACTTAATCCTCAGTTTGAGTCACATACAAAAAAAGGGCTTGATTATGAATGATGATATATCAACATTATTATCGGTATCGGCCAATATTGATAATTTTTTAGAATATCGGTATCGGTCCAATATTTTAAACTGGGCTGATATTAACGTCCAATAATGATTTCCCACTTTTTATCTTTGTGTTTCTGTTTCTGGAGAGAAGATGGTTGGTTGAGCTGCATCTTTTTGATCATGATAGTGATAATGACGCTGCACAGCCAGGAATAATTGAAGTAGGGAGCCATATCAGAGGTCTGGTCGTTTATTTACGGTATTAAAAAAAGACACAAGTGTGTTTGAGTGTATATAAACAGCTCAAAAAAATACACTCAAACAAGACATCCTAGATCTGAATGAATGAAATAGCTCTAAGTAAATCACATTTCTGTGAAATCAAACTGTCCACTTAGGAAGCAACACTGATTGACAAAGGACATTTAGCTTTTTACAGAACAAAGTATTCAATGAGAATATTTCATTCATTTAGATCTAGGTTGTGTTATTTGAGTGTTCCCTTCATTTTTTGAGCAGTGTAATTTGTGTGTTTGTGCAATATCTGTAAATATCGGTTATTGGCCATAACAGCAATAATTATATTGATATCGGTTGAAATTTTCGCATCCCTAGGCTTGATATCTTTTTACTCTCATATAGCTGTCGTGTTGCAACAGAACCACCCTGTGTTACCAAACTTTGTTAAAAGGTACACACTTTGTCATCATCCAGAAGTGCTTTCCCCAGTGTACATACTGGGAAGAACCTCTGACTCATGGTGTCAGTTTACAGCAAAGAAAGACTTTAACATAAACACCAAACTAACCTTGAACAGAACATTAACAAGAAGAACAACCCTCGTCCACATTTGTAAACAGTCAGAAACACTGCATGCATAATTACCATAATTACCAGCATCCTTTGCAGCTCACATGGTTACTCTGCGAAGCGACAAATTTTATTTTATTTTTTTAATTACGTATGCTGTAAACAACCATCCCCTACTGACAGAAGTACTGAGCCGAACGAGACGCCTGTAAATGAGAGCTGCAGGTCTTGTGAGACAAATTTAATTTGGAAGCCTTATCAACTTCATTCATTCCACTGCCATTGCTAAACTACAAGCAGACACTGCGCAGAAAATCAATATTATCGTTCAAAACCCCTCCTTCAGTTGGCTGATTGGCCCAGGTAAAATTCTACTGAAGAAATCCTTGTCTATGGGAGAAATCCCAGAAGGAGCAGTGTAGAGAAACTAAAATTGATCAGAACAGCATAGGAAGGCAAGGGCCAGGCAACTATTGTACATTAAAACTTTACAAGTTTTCTTGTTGAGTTGAAAATCACTCGCAAATCAATAACTATACTACTTAATAATATTAAATACATTGAAAAAAAATCTCATGACTTTCTCTGCTGAGTTTATCACTATTTCTCATAAAACTTTTTACTTTTTTCCAAAAATATGTTGAAAAAAAAAAAGATTGGTGCATGATCAGGTTTTTAACTTTGGACCCATGTGAAAAAAAGTTTGATCTTTTAAGGTCTAAAATTAGACAAGACACCATAAAATATAAATAAAAATCAATAACTTTTTGTTTTTTTTAGTGACTCAGACAATTCACATTTTGTCCTCCACTTGTTTATTTGTCATCATCTTATGCAGACTTTGCTCAATAAGTTATAGTCAAGCATAAGGACTGAGCAGAAAATGAGTTCATTATAATATAAAATATGTCAGAAACCCTGTAAAAACAATGTATCCTGACTACTTTAAAAAACAGGAAATAAAATATTTGGTATAAAATATTTCAACTTGTAAACTGCCAAATAACTCCTCAATACTTACAGTCTGTTACCAAGTCTTGTGACCAGGAAGAACTCAGAGTTCATTTTCCGTTTCACTTATATTTTAAAGTAACCATTCCTTTGAATCAATGCTAATTAAGATGGAGTGATGCAATAAATCGTTTAGCCCCACCTTGATGAAAAAGACAGAAGCTCTAAACTCAGCACAGGTGGCACATTCTCAGACAGAATCAGAAACCTGCACAACAAAAGGCACTAATACTGAGCAAACTGTTCATGTACCACACCTCAGGCACGAGACAAAACAAAACAAAAACAAAAAAAAAGGCTCATTTCCTCAATGTTTCATGAGCAACATTAAAGAACTCCAAGTATTCCCTTCAGGCAAGGAATCAAAAAGAATAAGTGAGCAAAGCTCTGGACCTTTGCAGAGAACTGGCATCATCTTTTCTG
The DNA here is from genome assembly GCA_031762495.1 of Anablepsoides rubrolineatus. Lineage (NCBI taxonomy): Eukaryota > Metazoa > Chordata > Actinopteri > Cyprinodontiformes > Rivulidae > Anablepsoides > Anablepsoides rubrolineatus. Next base: position 11,896,434 of record JARVGW010000194.1, read on the forward strand.
TGGTGGAGGCTGAATGAGGTCAGCTGCAGAAGAATAGATGAAGCAGTGTATTTAAATGAAAGCTTTTCAAGTAAATGTCTTTAAAAATTGTCAGTGCAATATTTTTAATCATGCAAGAGTTGATGCTGTTTTAGCACAAACGTGCACATATGATACTTTTATAACCACCATCTAAGTGTTTTTTGTCATATAAAAATAAAAATGTGAAACCTGCTTCTCTTCCTTTCAATTACAGAAGAAAAGCCTCTTCCAGGAACCTTCTGATCCTAATGGTCTTATTTTGGGTTAAACATGCCGTTTGTTGATGGTAATAAGCTGGTGAAAACACATTGACATTTCTGACTCTTTGCACATAAACAATATGTTTGGAGGGCGTATATAAAAGCAGCAACAGCTCAGACACCTCATAGAACCAGGCTACAGCAGGTGAATTCCTTTTTAATATTTTTAAAAGCTTGCAACATGTTAAAACTGTTTTTTGTCCTAATTCATTTTGTGTCTTATTGTTGTAAGAGATACAAAAAAATAGCTTTAATGTTAACTGAATAAAAAGCTGTTAAAGTTCACATTTTGTTACAGCTGGGGCAAAAAAAGAGGAAGAAATAACAAAGTTTGTTCAAAGAAATTGCTGTGTATCACCAGGTGAATGACAGTTGAAAAGGTTTGGGGAGGGATTTGCTTTTAAAGTGGGGCTGGAGACTGGGCGTAGCCATTCAACCCGTCTCCTCTCATATATGCGTCCAGATGCAGCAAAGAGTCCACTTGTGGAAGAGACATGTGCCAAGACTCCCAAAGTCTCTGTGACTGTTCGGCCAACGGCAGCCAGTGCGACCCCTGCAAGATGACAGCCAAAGAGACTGAGGCGGCACACTTTCCCAACATCACCACGGTGAGTCGACCACAGAGCAGGAGCGAACGGGAGCCGAGCATCTCCGCTGTGGTGGTGACGGAGAAAGGCCGAAACTG
>JARVGW010000194.1:11907297-11961125 GCA_031762495.1 Anablepsoides rubrolineatus
TATATATATAAAACCTAATTTAAAGAAAAAATACACAAAAGGCCACATGTATTTTATTGTTTTTTTTATTATTATTATACACTTTTTGAAGATAGAATTACAAATCTGTTGGAAAATGAAGTCCTTCAAAGTAATAAAAGATGGGAAAATACTAATTTACGTTTGCTTAAGTTTGACTGTTTTAATGCACTGTATGAGACATTTTATTGTAAGATTAAAAAATTGTATTCTACACAGCTCAATCCACATCTTAATGATAAGTGAATGGAAGCCTTCAGGGCTTGTATCAGTACCAGAAATCAAAGTGATTTATTTTGCATCGATACTGCACCATAACACAAGTCATTGCAGTAACATAGGAAGTGGCAACAATGAAATAGAACCAGAAAAAGATCAAATCCCCTCGGTTTGCAATCCTCTCGTACCGTGTGCATTTCTGCCTTTTTAGATCAGTAGCTTCCAGGACTTTGACCACCTTTCTGAGCAGTTGAGTGTCCTCAGGAACATCCAGCTGGACAACACTGATGTCAGCTTTGGTCTCTGATGTAGAAAAACAAACAGGAGGTTCATCAAGACTTGATGAGAAAGTGGTTCTCATCTTTAAAGGTAGCTGCATTTTAGATGTTTCACAACAAAACCTTGCTCACCTTCATCCTTGAGGTCTCTGGTTCCTTTGTCTTTCTGAGCAAAACTTTTGGAAAAGCTGCACAAAATGTGCAAACCATCTTCAGCCACCCGTGTCAGCACCATGGACACCAGCATGCTCAGCACCAGGAGAATCAGGCAAACACAAAAGTGAACTCCTGAAAACACCATACAGTTAGTTTTTGGCACATGTTGAATGTTGTCTTTGTGTGTTGGCGTGACTCACGGATGATGGGGCTGCACTGGCTGTCTCCAGGCAGCTCGGTGTTGAGGATGTTCAGGAACATGGTGAAGCTGAGCACCAGGGTAATCTTGAACGAGTTGCGTTCACCGCCTTTCAGCGGCAGAGCAAAGCTGACTAAATCGGCCAAGACGATCAAAATAGTGGGCAGCATTAATGTTATAAAGGGGTTTAAATATTTGATGCTCAGTCCCACCTGCAGTGAACACAAATTTATATATGATGAAAAACAAAAATGGTAATTTATTTGAAATTAATTGTAATTATTTGTAAATTAAAGTGATGTGAGTTGTCGTTATTTATATTGTAAAGCTGATAAAAGACATCATATTCAAAACAGCTTCTAAATAGTCAGTATCTTACTGGCAGTAGATGGCAGTCAGCGAGCCTAATTTAGAGAATATGAGAAAAATTTGGATGCATTTCTGCCATCTATAATTACTATTTTTAAATAAAATGCATGTCGATAAGAAGCATTAACAAGTTTATTGATCATGTGACTATTTTTCGCAGTTCTACCTCTCAATCCCAAAAGGCTCTAGCTGTCATCTGAGTTATGAAGTGAATTATCGCAATAGGATTTTGACTACATGTTTATTTTTGAACAACTGGTGAAACTGATGTCTTGAACTTGCCGTGATATAATTGCGGTCATCTCGTTGTTTCTGGAGGGTTGCAAAATCTGTTTGCCAGTCTCCGTGAGAACCATCAATCATCTTCAATTCACCCAGTCGTAGACCTGTACCACAATCTGTGTACAACACAATGCCTCTTATTTTTCAAAATACTGGATGTTTGATATTTTCTAATTTGATGTTATTGTCACTACTGCATAATATGCAGAAGTGGGTAGAGTACCCAGTTATGCAAGTAAAAGTAACAGAACTTCAGCATATGTTTACTCAAGTAAAAGTACTTGAGTACTGATCATAACAGCATGACAGGTTCTTCCTTTAATGGAGTTATTTATTGTGGGTAGAGTATTCAGATACTTCCTGATAATATCCTAATAATATTACAAGTAAATGTACGAAATGTAACTGTAACTAGTTGCTACTCATCTCTAATAATCTGGAGTGAAGCAAAACGTCTTCAATAATCAAAAATAAAGTCTAAGTTTCTTTGATATGTTTAACATCCTACATGTGATTTGACTGTTTGAACTTACCGCCCGATGAAAAGCTTTGGATTGCGACCGGACATTCATCCTCAGCAAAGGGATAGTTGAACAGATTGACTTCACAGTTCACCTCTGCTGTTATGATCACACAATGTGTCACTGTCCCATTACTGAATATCACCAGATCATTGGAAGCGTGTGCCATACTTGTAGTTACTCTGCATACATTTACACAGAGATAAACAGGCATCTCAGATAAACTTCTATTGATCCATGAATTGAGTTTGTCATGATGGGAAGTTCTGTACAAACTTACCCATTAGTTACGTGGAGCTCTGGGGTCCAGATTTTATCTACGGGCAAAACTACCCGATCAAACTGGTAAAACGATGTGTCCCAAGCCAGTTCTGGGTCAACCCACTGCTGGGTTTCAAAATAAAACTCATTGTCATTGAAACAGAATCTTTGTTTCTTCTTGTTTGTACTATGAACGTATTTTTTTTAAACTTACAATTACAGCAACGAGGCGACTATAGAGACGGAGATTCTTTGTGTCCTGTTCAAATACATAGGTTGATCAAAGCATTCAGATCAGAACCTAAATGTAATGGTTAAATACTTTGATTGGCTATTTTGTCTGTTTTATCTGTTCTAAATGAACAGATATTCACATGTTCAAAGCATGAAATAAAAATCAAAGGAAGGAAAGTCTTAACTTTGTTTTAGGAAACATTGAAGAAAGTACTTACAACAGACAGAGTTTGGTACTCAATGAATGGTACTTCTATTGGCAGGGTGCAGTTTTCATACTGAGGCTGAGAAAACTGTTCTTTGTTGATTAACATTTGAGCCAGACATCTGCGTTTTGTGCAGTTGGACTCGACACGGACACATCCTAAAATCACACATAAAGATGTTCCAGTAAAATTGCTCCATGAAGTTATTTGGATATTTTCCAAACTGTACTTACCTACAAAAAGCATCCCCAGTAAGAAGGCTGGTCTCTTCATGCTTTAAGTTTTAAATTTTGCTGTTTTGTGGGCAATGTGAGTTTCAGGTTTCGGCTTGACTCTTAAATAGCTCTGTGAACAACAGTCCATCAAAGGCACAAACGCAGACAGGATAACTCAAACAACAAAAAAAAGCATTATAAAAAATGATCATGCAATTAAATACAGGTTTGGTTCTCAGTGAGACTGTGTAAACAGTAAGAGCGCGAGTGCAATTACACCTATTGTCTGCTTTCCAGTCAGCAGATACAGGTACCTCTGGCTCTGACCTGTTATCATCTCAAACTGCTGCTCAGTAATACAATGAGGCTGTGGCTGCCATAAAGAGCAGGAAGCTGAATAGGTCTGTCTTTGAAAATGCACTGAAAAGATTCCCCAGTAATGTAAGCAGGACAAAGACATGACACAGCTAGAGAAAAATATTTAAATACTGTTTTGACAACTGGGTAATAAATTACAGTTTTATTATAAATTGTAATGAGCTCATTATGTTATATAATGTTGATTTATAATGATGCTGCCCAAATATTTATTTTATATTTATGAAAAGGTGTGGTGACTGGGTCCTTTTTTAATGACACGCATATTTTTTAGTCCATATTAACGTGCATTAAACTTTCACGTGGCTCTTCCCTCTTTGTTTCACAGCAGCATTTGAAAACTGAGCGTAAAGTTATTGGTGTATTTCTGTATTTTTCCACTTCTCTTTTTGGTCTTATGATGACCTTACTTTTCACATTATCTCTCAAGCAAGCAGTTCAGTTAAAACTATTTTCTTCCCATCTTTCCCCTCTCTATTCTGGTGTCCCACAAGGCTCTGCCCTCAGTCCTTTCCTTTTGTTATTATCTACCTTCTTCCACTTGGTAATGTCTTTCAAAAACAAAATATCCAATTTCCGTGTTACGTGGATGACACCCAGCTCTATCGGTCCATCTCCCATACCTCCAACCTCCCACCCATCTCACTCTCTGACTGCCTTTATGATATCAGATCTTGCTCATCAGCAGGTTCATCAAACTAAACAGCAACAAAATGGAACTTCTTCTCATGGGCACTAAATCCACCTTTGAAAAAAACAGCAACTTTTCTAGTTTCATCGACAGCACCTCTCTTCCTTCAGGTTAAGAGTCTTAGTTTTAAATCCCAGTCACATCACTCAAACTACCCCTGGTTCACTCTTTAGTCACATCCCATCTAGATTCCTGCTATATTTGTTTTTGGTTTATCTGCAAAATCCATCCATAAACTCCAACTGTTCCAAAGCTCAGCTGCTTATATCATTTCCAGAACCTCTTCCACCAGTCGTATAACACCTGTTCTGCAGCATCTTCACTGGCTCCCCATCAAATTTCGCATCTAGCTCCTCACCTTCAAAGCACTCAATAACCTTGCCTCCCAGTGTCTCACAGAGCTTCTCAACATTAAGACCCCATCCTACATTTTCCGGTCCTCCACCCAACTCACCTGACCACCAGCTCATTTGACCACTATGGGCTCAAGAGCTTTTAGCCACTAAGCATCTCACCTCTGGAACGCTCTCATCCTAAACATAAAAAAAAAACTCTTCCACCAGCTCCATTTTGAAATCCCAAATTAAAACTCTTTTTTATAAACAAGCATATTCAGTTTAACCTTCATTTCTCATCACCTTTATTTAAGTTATGTATGATGTTTCATTTTTATTTTATTTGTTGTTTTATTATTTTGTTTTTACTGCATTTTAATTTTTTTATTGTATGGTGTCCCTGAGGGTAATGAAAGATGCATTAATTATTATCAATATTATTAGTATTATCGTTATTATCACTGTAAGCAGAACTTGTCCTTTTTGTCTGAGTTTGTAAAATAAAAAGAAAAGGCTGTTTTTAAACCAAATCAAAGGTCTAGCATTCCTAGGAACACATATCACCTATTGCCTTTAATAATTAATTAATGAAGTAATTAATTTAGGCAGGTAATCTCATTGAGATGTGTAGTCTCATTTGCAAGAGACACCTGTGACAGATACAATATTATAATATAATATCAATAATTTGTTTATTAATCTTTATGTAACCAGACAAATACCATTGAGACCACAGGTATATTTTGCATGGGAGGCCTGGGCATGAAGACAACTTCATGGTTTTGGTCTGTGAGAGGAAACCTGGAGGAAACCCACACAAGCATGAGGAGAACTTTCAAACTCTGCACAGGAAGACCCCAGATCCAAACTTGGGATCGAACCCAGGATCTTATTGCTGTGAGGCATCAGCACTAACCACTGAACCATCATGCTGCCAATGCCAGAGTTTTATAAAGAAGTCCATATTTTGTTGAGAAGGGACACAATCATAGCTGCTTTGGTCAAACCTCATGTTTGACCTCATTTACAACCTCACGCAAGGTCTCACAAGTTGTGTTAAGCCTGTGTTAAGAAGAAATCAGGATGAGCCATTTGTGTTTGTCTGTGTCTTTTTTCTGTCACCTCAAACCCAGCCGGTCGAGGCAGATGGCAGCCTGTCCTGAGCCTGGTTCTACTGGAGGTTTCTTCCTGTTAAAAGGGAGTTTTTCTTTTCCTCTGTCACCAGTGTGCTGCTCAGGGTGGGAGACGTTGATGAAGTAATTCAACACAATCTGCTGGCTTCTTTAGATGTATTGTTCTTTTGTGTCCAGTGCCTTGAGATGATGTTTGTTGTGACTTGGTGCTATATAAATAAACTGAATTGAATTGTCTCTCAGCTACAACCACATTAAATTGAGCTCAAACGCCTCCAAACAACAGCATGTTCACATCTTTTGTATCTTGCTGCAGTATTGACGTCACGTGGAACAATTAAATAATGAACTACCTGTAACTTTAGTACTTTGTGAGTACTTTATGATAGTGTAAAATATTTTTTTACGTTTGTGTTTTTATCCTTTCATATTCATAACACAGCTACTGCTTCTAAATGACACACTGTTCTTTCCTGGTAATCTCAGAGGAGTGTCTCTTATCTGTCTTCGCACATCTTCTTACAAAACCAACACTGCATTGGTTAGAACCCCCCTCCCCATATAAAGCAGTTTCAGACTCTATTTTTAAAACCACAATACAATAGTTGACCTCTTTGCAACATCTTTTGCACACTCTTATGGCTGCAATAAATGTGTTTTAAAAGGTAGCACGCTCCTGCAGTTCATGTGTGATCTTGTGGAAAAAAAAAAAACAATTGAGACAAAAGCAAATCTTTTAGCCAGAGCAAACATTTTCACTTGATTGAACAAAGGTTACATTTTGTCTAATGAGTCCCAAAGGTTCAAGGAGAAATCCCTGAAAAAGATCAACCTAAAAATAGCCGTCTGAATGATCGATGTATTTTTGTTATCTCATAGATTGTAAAAATCTCATTTCATCCCCTGGGGACAAACAGAGGGCATTCAGCTTTGTCTTAAGAAACCTCTAAAATATTCCACAAGTCATAAATCTTTCCAGATTGTCCAATGAGGTTTTAGAAGGAAATGATTGCTGTAATATCAGGACAAAATGGGACTTTGCCTCGGGACCAGTCCGGCCAGTCCGGCCCCCGTCTTGTTCTTCAACCATTAGAAGGTTGCTTTAAGTTGGGCTGCACATGGTCGAACGCCCAGAGGAACTTATGGACATTTGTGACACCTGACCGAGTCTAATATCTGCTCTGAAAGTAAGTAGAGCTTTTAAATATTTGTTGTAGTTTAAGGAAATTAAAGGACACTTCATTAACACAATTGTTAACAGAATAATCTTTTTCTTGATGGTATTATAAAAATGCTTGCTGTTTTTGATGCAATTTCAAAGTTTATGTAAAAAGGGACAATGTACAGCTCAAACATAAATGTCTCGATTTGATGCACTGTACCAAATTATAGCATAAGTTAATTTGCAGCTGCAGTCCTTTAATTCCTAGTAGACTCATAAATAAAAAATGCATGAACGCACTACAAACAGCACAAGTTGATGAGTTTAAAAGACTTAAACATTCCCGCAGTCTTAATTAGAAAAGAAACATTATTATGAGGCTGAGATTGAGTCTCAAATTTACATTGTGTTTGTGCAAAAAAACACATTGCTTCTTTTTGTTATCCCATCCAAAACTCAGCAACATGACTAAAAAAAGAAAAGGTAAATAAGTATGTTTCAGTTCTGTGTGTTATTCAGACTCCAGGGCTGGACAAGTTGATCCAGCTGACCCTTTTCTTAGACTCTTTTGTCCTTGTCCATTGATACTCGCGCTCCCCGAAACTGGTGTATACATCGAATAATATTCAGATTTTAGTGAAAAATAACTTGATTTTTTTGTAAATTTTATTTCTGGATCATTTGAAATTATACATTTGTGCAATACTTAACTTAAACTTCTTGTGATTGCTTTTGCTTTATCTTATCTTGTTTTAAGAAGCCATTAAGAGACAAATCAGAAGCTGATTTAAAGTTGCCAAAGATCTGCTGTCATGTTTCCACAATATATATATATTTAGAGCATTTTCTTTCCCAGGACTTACTTTCATTACCTACTTTAAGAGCATGTTGACCCATCAGAACATCGTGGCACTGTTGTGCTTCAACCAGACAGTTTTCTGTTTCCACAGTAGGTGTAAATTAGAACTCAAGATAAACTATTCATCATAAACTGAGATAAATATTAGCCACATGTTCTCACCCGGCTCAATGAAGTTATAAAAACTCCTGACAGGAAAAGACATGCCTTATTATTATTGATCGGTGAAAGAGTCTGTTCTACACTTTAACATGAGTCGATAATGAAGCAGCTGTCAGATTACTGAAGTACAGTGTGAGAATTTAATTCTAATGTTGTGGCTCATGTTTGTTTTCCTGGAAAAAAGACAGGGTGGTTAAAGTTTGACACTTCAGGTGACATTTGGAGGAGAAAGCTGTTTGCAAGCTAATAATTTACTGTCATGAGGATTAGTAACTGCCTAATTACTGTGACTTTGTAGTTCTTAACAAGAATTAGGAAAATTTCTGTGACCTTTTATTATTCTCTGAGATAAAAAAACTTTCCGTGCACTGCAGAGAAATACTCAATGTTCTCTTTTGTTGTTGTTTTACTGGCTCACATTTAAAACCAGAGATAAGCCAAAGTGATTGAAAACAAGGTTTTGTATTGGAAAATAATTTTGACCCAAGGCCTTAAGTAATCTTATCAGAAGGTCAAGGTCAAAAATGCAAAAATCATTCGCAGAAAACTTTTATTTAAGCACTCAAGACTTTATATGTATTGAAAACTTTTGGAAAATGAATTTCACATTTAATGTGGCACTCATAATATGAACTTTAATTGTGCACTTGTGTTTTTATAAATTAATGGTTAGAGAATGTTTGAATTGATTATGATTTTGGTCTTGTTTTCACAGGTTGAAAAGAACTTGTGGCCCTTCAGGGTTTCATCTACATTAAAAAGCAGAAAGGTTTACAAAAAGACTTAACAACAACTGCTTTAATTATTGATGCACAGCAGGGACAGGATTAGTCAATTCAAACATTCTCTAACCCTTAATTCATGCCTAACACATTGTGAAAAAGTACATTTATATGATCATTTACATATATACACACAGTAAATAGAATAGTTAATTCACGAGGTATTAATAAAATAATTAGTATGTTGGTTTTGGAAGTAATTAGCCTTTATGAGTAAAGTATTAATAAATGTGTTACTTTATAGTTTATTATGTATGAATTATCTTTAATTAATGATGCTTTCAAGGTTAATAGACCATTTATTAATGATTAGGGAAGGTTAAATAATGAGTAAGTGTGACTGATGTTTTGATAACTTCTTGTCCACATGTTTACTGCAACTTAACCTCCTGATGTGTATTTTTGTCTTTTTCCTGTTTTTCTACAGGAGACTAAAAGTTTGTCTTCATCAAAATGAGCACTGAAAGAAGAGAGGGCATCATTGACACCTTCTACACCTCCGTTCACACACTGCGCCAACAGACTGGAAAAGAATGGCGAGGCCTTCGCTACATGCAGAGAGACGGCACATTTCTGGTGACGTTCCAGAGGGCCAACAGAGACTGGAGCCCATATTTGATGGACATCTTCACCACTCTTGTAGAAGTCCGCTGGAGGATAATGCTCCTTGTCTTTTCCCTTTCTTACACCTGCTCTTGGCTCTTTTTTGGTCTCATTTATTGGCTCATCGCCCATGTAAATGGAGATTTTACAAATCCAGAAGAGAAGCTCTGTATGGCGAATGTACGTGGCTTCACTGGAGCGTTTTTATTTTCCATGGAGACCCAAGCAACTATTGGTTACGGCTTCAGGGGAATAACAGAGAACTGCATGGTGGCTATTGTTGTTTGGACGATTCAAGATGTTATTAGCTGTTTTCTTGACACCATTGTCATTGGCGTTGTTGTGGCTAAGATGGCCTGTGCTCGTAAGAGGGCTCAGACGGTGGGTTTCAGCAGGTGCGCTGTGGTGAACCTGCGAAATGGGGTCCTGTGTCTGTCGTGGCGCCTTGGGGACTTTAGAGGAAATCACATTCTTGAAGGGGTTGCCCGGGCCCAGTTGGTCCGCTACACGAGGCAGCCAATCGGCTCTGTTGTGATTTCATACCAGGACTTGGACATCCAGAACCGGGACATCGTCCTCGCCACCCCGACCACAATTATTCACAAGCTGGAGCCGGGGAGTCCCTTATACAGTCTGGGCCCCGATGACTTGCTGGAGGAGAACTTTGAGCTGGTGGTCTCTTTCACCTACACCGGAGACTCCACAGGAATGCTCCACCAGACTAGAACGTCCTACACCCCAGCAGACATCCGCTGGGGCCAGCGCTTCCAGAACATGCTGAGAGTGGGCAAGAAGTGCTACAAGGTGAACTACGCTCTGTTTAACGAGACCACCTGGGTGCCTGTGCCCATGCTCAGCGCAGAGGCCCACGACAGAATGAGACATCCTGCAGAGGGTAGTTCACAGTTACCACTGGTCATGAGAAATGGACACACTTGCCAGGTCAATCACATCTATGAAGAAGTGATACTGCAAACCTACTTGTAGGTAATAATGTAGTGTGTGCATTAAAATGTGTGTGAATTATCTGTTGCTTTTTAGTGATGACAGGTTAAAGGGTTTCAAATATTTTATATGCAAATTTATTTGTAATATTTTTAGTTGGTTATATGTGTTTTTCTTATTTGTATGTCATTAAAGATGCTTTTAAATCCTTCTTTTTCACATTTAAATCATTCAGTTGGAGTCTATATACAGTGGAACTGCAATTACCACAAAATTAGTAAAAATAAAAAAAAAGAAGTTCTGTGGCTCCATTAAGACATTTTTCACAGTATTAACTGTGACATTATGGTGACTGTATTTTCTTTGAAGCTGAATTGTGCCACCTTGTGTTCACCTTGCAGACAAGGCGACAGAGAAAGTCTCTGAGCATTTTCCAGCCTCAGAAAGTAAATTTTTTTAAAAAAAGAAACAGCTGTTCTTTGACCAAACTCTTCCTTTAAAGCAATACAACAGCCCGTTGTTCACTCAAACAACAAAAAAGAATAAAACAAACTTTGTGGCATCAGATGCTGAAACCAGCGCTCCTGCTTCCCATTGGCTCATCCGCCGGAGGGGGGCGGGGTTAGGCACGTGGTGTTTTTTTAAGTCTCGTCTTTGCTGTCACAACTACCTCCTTCACTATAGCTGCAGAGGGTTATGGCAGAGTTCAAAACTGTAGCAGAGGATTGCCAACAAGCTGAAAGTATAAAAGTGAGGAGAGACGCAGAGTGGAGTTTAACAGATCAAATTTATGTTCCAGGATCCAACAGGTTGGTGGGAAAATATCTTATTTTGGAAGTTTTATTTGGAAGTTTGTTCTAAGCAATGTCCCTGCATCTTTGTGCAGGGACATTGCTTAGAACAAACTTATTCTATAAATACAAAGTGTACTGATACATTTATCATGACATCACATTTATTCTTGCTATTGTTTCATTTGTGATATTGTTTAATCTAATTTATAGATTGCACAGAGATTTTTTTTAAACAATAAACTGCATAGCTTTTAAATCATATGCAACAGAAGGATTAAATAAAGAAAAACTTCTAATAGTTCAGTTTAATATATATACAGATTCAAAAACAAAACTTTTCTTAGATTATTATAATTTACATCATAAAAATGTTTTAAGGTTCATATTTAAATATTCCTTCTGCTGAATGACTGTCAGTTATTGATTTATGAAAAAAATAAATAAATAGTGCAGCTTTATATAACCACTTTCCATCCGCCTCAGCTGTTGCCTCTAACTGAGACCTCATGCAAAACAAACAATCACAGACTGCACAAACCTTCGACTTGTAATTAGTGAAACCGTGTAGTGCTAGAAAGTAGCAGACAATGCAACCAGACGAGCTGATACAGACGAGGTTAAAAACTTAAAGTTAGACATCTGATTTGTGCAGCTGAACCCACACAGTTAGCTTTACTTTTCACATTGAATAAAACTGCTGGCCAATCTCATGAGATAAACTTATTTTAGTTTGTTGGTGACATTTAGGTCTTTGCAACTAAAAATATGTCAGACTCACTTGGTAAATGTTTATTTATTTCTTTTATAAAAGCATGCACTTAGAATGAGAGCGAATGAAGCTTTATTTTCCTAGTATGAGGGCCAGGTCCCTGTCTCCAGTCCATCCAGTTATGACGTCATTAGCTGAGGAAAAAAAACAAAGCTGATTTTTGGAAACCTACACATCCAGTGTGACCTTTAAACTTCCCACAATTTAGAAAGCTTAAAAAATAACAATAATAAAAAGCATAAATCATAAAACAAGAAAAAAAAGGAAAGTGTAATTTTTATTTCTATGCTAATAAAGTCAGACTAGCAGTAATATATTAAAAAACCTTGGAAATTATTAAAAAAAATAAACTCCTATGTTATGAATTGAAAAAAAATTGGTGTGGGGTTATTTTGGAACTGCTGCATGTCCGGTTGTCTGTGGCCTTCTGTAGCCTGTGGTGTTGTATTTTAATGGACCTCTCATGCACGAGTCAATACCTTTTCTGATTCAACTGTCCTTGTTGTTCTGCTTCACATAAAGCAAGGTTACTGATTCATTAATTGTTTTTCCCCTCATACTTTGCAATTTAAACAGCTAATTAGATCAAATAGAGCAATAATGAATTTATCTCTAAATTAATCATGTGCAACTTGTTGTATGTATATTATTTGTTAGTGCCATATTTACATCTGCTCAGAGATGCTGCTTAGATTATACTTTTATCTTTTGTTTAGACAAACTTGAATTGTTTTTATATAACCTGAGTGGTTTAATCACTTTTTAATGTACGTCTTATAAATAATAAACACTGTGGACATATTGTTTAAATGTAAGAAATGTGTCGAGCAGTTTTAATGTACAAAGTGTTATTTATACATGTGCTGTTCTAAAGTTATTTAAAAACCATCATTTCTCTGTGTTTTAATTTTTATAGTTCAAATCACTGATGAGGTTTAAAGCAAGCATCAGAGAGGAGTGAGCCGCCCTAACAGTCTGCCAGAGACTGACTCAAGTCTTGCTGTCCACATTTTTTTCTGTGAGATCGTCCACTGGAGCGTTCAAAACTGTTTCTCCAACGCTTCTACCAAAAACTTAGACTGTTTTCCACACCAGAAGCGGCCCAGCCCCCTCAGGTGGAAGTGATGGGGAGCCTGCGAAGCCACCGTTACAGCATTGTGTCCTCGGAGGAGGATGGCATGAAGCTGGCATCTGTCGCTGTCCCAAACGGCTACGGGAATGGCAACGTCAACAAGGGGCACGCAGAGCCCCAACGCCAGAGCCGCTTCGTCAGCAAGGATGGCCACTGCAATGTGCAGTTTATCAACATGAGTGAAAAAGGCCAGCGGTACTTGGCAGATATCTTTACCACCTGTGTGGACATTCGCTGGCGCTGGATGCTGGTTGTCTTCTGCCTCTCCTTTCTATTGTCCTGGTTGTTTTTTGGCTTTGTCTTCTGGGTCGTGGCCCTTTGTTATGGGGACTTAGAGAATGAGACTCAAATATGTGTCTCCAATGTGGACAGCTTCACGGCTGCTTTTTTGTTTTCAGTCGAGACCCAAACCACAATTGGCTACGGTTATCGCTACGTGACAGAGGAATGCCCCATTGCAGTTTTCATGGTGGTGTTTCAAAGCATCGTGGGATGCATCATTGATGCTTTTATTATTGGTGCTGTCATGGCCAAGATGGCAAAGCCTAAGAAAAGGAACGAGACCCTGGTGTTCAGCCATTATGCTACCGTAGCCATGAGGGACGGTAAACTTTGCCTGATGTGGCGGGTAGGGAACCTGAGGAAGAGTCACCTGGTCGAGGCCCACGTTAGGGCCCAGCTCCTCAAATCCCGCACCACAGCAGAGGGAGAGTTTATCCCTCTGGATCAAGTAGACATCGACGTGGGCTTCGATAGTGGCATAGACAGAATCTTTCTGGTGTCTCCCATCACCATTGTGCACGAGATTGACGAGGACAGTCCTTTCTATGAGATGAGCAAACAGGAGCTGGAAACGTCAGAGTTTGAAATTGTGGTGATCCTCGAGGGCATGGTCGAGGCCACGGCCATGACTACTCAGTGTCGGAGCTCCTACGTGGCCAGCGAGATCCTCTGGGGTCACCGCTTCGAGCCAGTGCTCTTCGAAGAAAAGAACTATTACAAAGTGGACTACTCGCGCTTCGACAACACCTACGAAGTGCCCAGCACACCTTCCTGCAGTGCCAGAGACCTGGCCGAGAGGAAGTCAGAGGCTTCCAGCGTGAGGAACTCCTTTTGTTACGAGAACGAGGTGGCGCTGGAAAAAGCAGAGCTGGAGGAAGAGTTTGAGGAGGTGGAAAGCCGGTTGATGAGGGACGTTGAGGTTGATCCACTTGAGGACACAAGCACAGATATGGTTTCAAACTCTGAATGCAACCTGGATTCTTTGCCTTTAGAGTCAAGACCCTTGACAGCAGAATCAGAAATATGACCGTAGGTGTAGGTGAAATTTACTTTAAGCTTAGCCCGAATATTACTTTTAATATTGCAGGGCAAGGCTGTAAAAGAACAGTCTTCATGCAGCAGCCAGTGCACTGAACACCATATAAACAAGAGTTATGGTGATAAATGAACTGCTTGCGTGGAGCCACAGGGATGCAAGCAGTTGCACAGCATCACACACGGTCCATGTACTTTTTGGTCATTTGTTTTTCATTTTAAAAATAGATATTGACAAACGGTTGGTTGTTCTATTATTATTTTATACTCCAAAAACAGAAACAAATATTTTCATTTTATTTTTTGTCAAATGGAAAGTTTAGCACTGTTGTCAAAACCTGTCCTGCTGCATCAGTGATACACAAACTATCAGCTAACTGTTAAAGAAATGTAAAACTAGTTAGCTAGCATTTATTAGCTAGTTATAAAATAAAACGTGTTTATTCATCCCATTATCCAACCATTTAAAGTGGTGATATATAGATGTTTTTTTAAAGAAATTAGCTCGACTAGCTACATAAAAAAAATACAATCTGAAGTTAGATTGGTAAAATAATTCAAACATAATTAGCTAGCATTTGCTTGTTTTGTTTGGTTAGCGCCACCTTAAATTGTCCGCTAACGACAGTGTTAAACTGCGAGTTAGAGAAAAATAAAAATGATGGACCATTTTCCCGTTTTTAGAGTATTTAAAAAATAGAATAATCATTAGTTTTTTTGTTTTTCAATATCTATATTTAAAATGAAAAGCAAACGACCAAAAAGTACGCAGACCACATACAGTGCAGTTTCTTTAAATATTTTCAGAATGCAAATGAAAATGTTTTAGTGTGATTGTAAGTATGGCTCAGAAAAGGAATCTTTGTTTGCACTTTTGCATTAATTGTACTGAACTTAATGAATGAAAAGGTCACAAATGTTTGCAATTGGTGACAAAAAGTATTCATTTGAACATGAAGTTGAAAATATATATATAAAGAAAATCTAAATTAATATATTTTTTATTATTTTAATATAAATGATCTTTAAAAAAAGAAATAAAAAAGCTGTTAACTTAAATTACTAACCCAAAACAGGTTTGTTTGGTTTTTTTGTTAATGAGCTGGTCTCTTAGCAAAATTGAAGTCTTCTTAACTATATTGGCCTTGTGCTGGGGTTTTATTTTATTTTATGCACAGAATATGAGTATGCTACTCTCCTCAACCTATCATTTATGTGCAGAATCTTTTGCAACGTGTGCCTTAACAGAAGTTCCAGTCCCCACAGAGGAACTCAGGTGGTTTGGGTTGGATTGAGCACACACTGCATTAGGTCTCACAGACAGTAGAAACATTGAAAATCTGATTTTTGATGCTGATTGCTGCCACCACTTACAGGTTTTTGTGTTTTAATGTGCAATATACTGATCCGTGTTCAGAAGAGATAGGAAGCTCCATCCCGAGCCAAGGCGATGAATGTTGACAATAAGTGCTGCTAAGTTACATATTGTATAAACAGAAATCTCAGAGCCAAACTGTATTCATATTTCTTTCAGTTTGCAAATGCATCATTTAGTGTTATTTCTAGCTGTAGACAAGCATGATTAAGGTGTGTTTTTTAAAGCTTCAATGCACTTTCTTCCTCACCAGAATTTTCTGTCCCCAAGAATATTCTGTGTTGTGAAACCACACTGATTCATCTGTTATTACATAAAACCTGATTTCTTTTCCTCATCTAACAGTGGTTGACTGATTAAACACTGCTTTATTTGGAGTCATTTTAACATAGTTTACTTAAACATCAGTGTTCATTGTAGATGAAAGGGACTTGTTAATCTGAGTGTTGTTGGTCCAGCTACTCTGATTCTGGTGTTATTAATGATCAGGAGTGAAAGTTACTGCTGCACTGCTCCTACAGGAATGGATGACACTTTACTTTAGTCTTACAAAGGATTTAGATAGTCAAGCTTGAGTGATGTCAGCGGACATCAGAAAACTGTCGGTTTTTAGGTTTTTATTTTTCTACATTTTTCCCCACCTTTCTGCCGAAACCAGATTGTACAGCTGCTTTTTTTAAAAAAAGAAATCTTTTGTAAATTATATTCCAAACACTGTCCAGTGATAATGCAGTTACTGAAAACTATTTATGTATGTTTTTTTTTCAATAAAACAATGAAAAACATCATGATGAATTATTGAATTATTAAAACGCAGCTTAATGATGGGTGGGCATTTTGAAAAGGATTATGGTTTATTTGCATTTCAGCAAATCTGTCTTGTTAAAAGTTATTGTAACATGTGTCGCTGCTACTTTAATATTGAATTGTGGTCCAAATTCCTGGCTTAGGCCATATAATTCACCAAACTGTCTCAATGGGTCCTGTACAGCATCAGTTTGCTCTGACATGAGTGGAAAGAACTTCTCGTTCACTTTTCTTAGACTCTTTCAATAAACTATGGAAAATAATCATATTCTGAACACTTAAAGAAAGGTATTAATGTGGTGAACTATACTGAGTGTGATACAATTCAATTAATTGTGTGAAGACTGTTTTAGTATTCAACATTGTGTGATTTGAGTTTTAGTAGGCCTATTTGTGGCTTTATTCTTTAAAATATATATATCATTATTTACATTTCATCATAGAAATACATTGAGATCTTTTCAATTTATATAAAAAAATTGTTCTCTGAATTCCACTTCAGCAAATTTTCTTTTCTTTTATCTTCTTATGCTACATTTAGCCGTTAGCTAGTTTATCTAATTTAAGCCTTTAGCTCCATTCAGCAAATTTTAACTCTTAGGCGATGTTTTTCTAATGTTACTGTTTTCCTGCTGTTTTACCTTTTAGCTACAATTGTACTTGTTTTAGATTATATAGTTTTGCTTTTAACATGAAATTGTAAATTAGCTAATTTCAGCATTTAGCTATGACTTAGCTTATTTTAGCTTTTGGCTGTGGTTTGCTAATTATAGATTTTGGATACATTTTTTGCTCATTTTAGCTAACACAGTTTTGCATATTTTAGCTTTTAATTGCATTTTTCCTAAATATTGCTTTTAAATATAACTTAGCTCACTTTAGCATTTAGACACGGGTTTCTTAATTTCCTAATTTGTGCCTAAAGGAACAGTTTTTCTCATTTTACGCTAGAGTTCTGCAGAAAGTGCAGTTTCTCTCATTTAAAAACTGAATTTTAATGTGCAAAAGTATTACCATCATTTGGTTTTTAATCTCACACTTAAATTGTTTTCAGATTGTCATCATAGATTTTAGATTGTAATGTGTCTGCAGTACCACATGGACACATTGCATAACAAAGTGACCCATGAGTGAGGAAATGCAGCCTGCATCATGTGGACGACTCCAAGCTTTCTTTATTCAGCATTAATGTACACAAAATGCTACTAATCAATGCACATGATCGATAATTTTGTATTAAATTTGTGTTGGAGGTATGACACAACTGTCTGCAGATGTAGTTATTTTCCATTCAGTGCTGCGTTCTGCCTGCATGGACTGTCAGAATGCAACTGATTGATCAGACACATCCGCAGGGAGGCAGCGTGCCGATTTGATTTGTTTCTACATAGGAAGTGGATGCTGCCTCTGGCTTTTTTCCACATTAGCCAATGAAAATGCCACAAATACCAAGATTAGGATAAAAAAAAAATAAAAGATGCAGAGAGTCATTTTTTATCTATTCAATATATTTCAAATCCATAAGTATAGCCTTTTTTGTGATCAAAGAAAAGACAAAAATTACTGCATTTTTTTAAAGTACGACTGCGATAAAATCACTTTCCAGCTTCTTTTAAAAATAAAGTATATTTTTCAACAACGCCTCTATTGTACCTGTTTAACTAAAAAACACAATGGTTTTTCAGGCTTTGCAGTTTGAAAGGAATTGACTGCTTTGTGTTGGCCAGCAAGCTCCATATCGATGGTGCTGATGACGTCTCTTTGGCGAATTCCTCTGAACTGGTTCATTAACCACAAACTCATCAGCTTGACCTTCAGATTAATTAGGTAAACATAAACAAGAGCTACTCACTACAATATAGTGACATGCCACTACTTGATCAATCTGCTTTAATAAAAAAAAAAAGATCAAATTAAAACTAACATAAATCCATAAATGTTACAAAAGCTCTGACATATTCTGTGTTTCAGGCTGTAAAATTACTAAATAAATGTGTTTCTTATCTCCTCCTGCCTGTCAAAGTTTATAAAAGCAGAAATGGGGCTGGTCTATCTCAATGACTGTCAGTCAAAGATTGTTTATACTCATAATTTTACGAGGTAATAAAACCATTGACATATTTATTTTGGAGGAGGAAGCATGTCAGGACTGAATTATTTCTTAAGATATATGTATAAAGAAGTATTACATCATAAACATGATCCAAGTCCTGTCTAACACTGTGCACATCTGCAGCTCATCACCTTATTAATAGCTGTTCTGAACCGAACGTGTCTGGCTTGCCTTATTGTAGATGTGCTGCTGAAGTCATGAAGCAGGCTCATTGAGAAAAAAGAAAACATCATTTGTGGTAAAACTCCAGCTGCTATGATGATGAACAGAAAAAAAAATTTGAGGAATAAAAGGGTTTGATTTCATTCATCTGACACATGTGACATCTTACATGTGGCTGTTGGAAACTAAAAATGTTTTACAACAAAAAAATATCTAATCCAAGATTGTTTAACTTAAATACAAATTCAAAAGAAGAAAACAACAACAACAACAACAAAAACAACAACAAAATTACAATGGTTCTGGAAAGGCAGAAAGATTATGTTAGGTAATTATATAATTGTGAAGATGGCTATTACATAAGTCCAGTGGTCAGTGAAGACATGCTGCTCTCAGGTCACTATATGATGGTAAGATGACTGATGAAGGCTCGTGTCACAAAACACTCATACTCACTGGTCCTTTTCAAACTGCAACACTAAAGCTGATCATGTTGCTTCTCATGTGCTGCTGCTGCAAAAATGCTGAACAAGCCGAGCAAAGAAATGTGTCACATTTGTGTACCAGCAGCCTCTGGGCGGTGGAACCAAACATGCATGTAAGCAAAAAAACATATATATATATATATATATATATATATATATGTGTGTGTGTGTGTGTGTGTATGTGTGTGTGTGTGTTTGGTTCCACTGCCCATATATATATATAAGGGGGCTTTGAGGAAAATAGATTGGGAACCAGGGGATCAGGACACTTTCCTTCGGAGGTTTTTCAAGCATGACACTGTAGACCCAAAACTTGCTTGAGAGATTATATCCTCATTAGCTTGGGAACATCTTGGAATCCTAGTAAGAAACTGAGAGTGGGTTTCTCTCCTAGACCTGTTGCCTCTGCAACCAACCACCTATAAGCGATATAAGATGGAAAACATACCAGCGTCTTAATAGGGAGACAGCATCTCACATTCACCATGAGTTTACTCCAGTAGCTTTCTAGATACAGTATGTAATTCTGAATTGCAGGTATGCATTCAGTGTAAACAAAGCAGTTAACAAAATCCACTGAAAACCAAATGACAGACTTACATTAGGAATGCAAATAAATGTGGTGAAAATGAACAGCGTAGACTTGAGGTGAATCCATTTTTTTGTGGTAGTATTAGAGATTTTGCTGTTTTGTTTTGTTTTTTAATTCAGGTTCAGATATCTAACTGTATGGTCTATAACAAGTGATAAAAACAAACCCATCCACTGACACTCATGCTGGCTACACCTCTGACAGCTGGGTGTCCCATGACTCTCAGTGGAGAAGGAGGAGAGTCCAGCAGGTGAAATATGTTGGATGGGATTCAAGCTTTTTCCATTCCCCTGTCCAGCTGAAAGACAATATGTGTATTTAATCATGGTTGTGATGTGTGGTCTGACAAGAAGTGTGTGTGTGTGTGTGTGTGTGTGTGTGTGTGTGTGTGTGTGTGTGTGTGTGTGTGTGTGTGTGTGTGTGTGTGGGAGGGGGGGCATTCATTAAATCAGTTTACGTGCACTCTACAGTACATATTTGTGTGCTGACAGTTTATTGATTTACTTCACCATTCACGTTTTGTTCTCTCTTTTTATACAAATATATCATCATCGTTACTCTGAAGCTGTTTGCACATAGTCATTTGAGCAGAGTCCACTTACAGACCTGCAATCACTCTGCTATTTCTATGTTAGTAACTGCACATCTATTCATGCACCTGACCTTTAAGCTTTTGGCTTTGGATCTGGACAAATACAGCAGGATCCAGGAAGTGATACCTAGGTTACTCTATGCTAATTGTTAGCTCCCTGGCACTAATCACTGAGGACAGTTATCTTTGTTTTGTGCCCTATTTTGTTGCCTATAACAGAGGTACATCAGCAGGTTAGTTGCATATCTAGGTCTACTTGCAACGAAGTTAAAATTTATAATACATTTTTTCTAACAGGAAATACTCATGTAAGACATAATAGAGGCTTAGAATAATTACATTATATAATGGATAAATAAGTAAAATAGACCATGTTTCATTTAGATCAAGGTTGGGGAATTTAAAAAGGGTACTGGAGAAGTGCTTATGAAGACAGCTGAGGAAAGATGGACACATCTGAACTCCATCCAGACCTTCAGTGATAAAGGTTATCACCAAACCAGCCTCTGCATTAAAATACTTAATAACAACAACAGCTGCTTTGGCTGCTGCGATGCCAGACAGTGCACTGCTTATTCATGTCTGCTTACATCACCCACAGTGACAAATTGTGTTGCTCATGACAAAAATCAAAAGATCTTTAGATTTTTTTCCCCAAGATCTAGAGGTTGAGCCACAATAATATCTAATACTTAATCATTGATTTGATGACCATCTGCTTTTGTCACCAGTACAACAGCTGGATGCCATTAAACTGTTTCTTTTTTTTTATGAATGGAGTTCATCTTTATGTGAATGGAGCTCTTTCCACTGGATATGAGCTACATCAGCATTCTGTGGGTAAAATGGTTTCCAGAGCTGGGAATTATGCCTTGGCAATATAGCTTCAGTGTGGATCCTTTTGAAGGCCAGACAGACAGAAATAAATACACAAAAAATAAAAAATAAAACCTGAAATCCAACATTTATAAAACAATAAAAATAAATATATCTGTATCATAGCATTTTCTTAATACACAGCATTTATAGCTTCTTTGCTCTTTAGCACATTTTATATTTCCTATCAGCATCAACAAAGTATAAATATTTACATATTTTATTCAGCATTTGTATTACCAAATACATTTTTGCTTCAAATATAATTATGATAACATAATAATTTGTAATTGGATGGTCATGCAATTTGCACAAAATGCTCATTTTTAGCTGAACATTTTTCCAGTTATCTAGAATTCAACTCTAAGTGATGCATTTAAATAAATGTTTAATACTGCCCACAGTATATAAAGGTTTTTACTTGATCAGTAAAATAAATCACTTTCTTAATGAATTGATGTGAAAAGTAGTTTATTGTTTGCAGATATTTGATGATAAATTATCCTTACATTGGCAAGTTTTTAAAATCTTATATTGTCACTATAAAATCCATACTGTTTAAATATGTTAACAGAGGAAAACTGGAAAAAATTGCCATATATACTGTATTTTTGATATCCACTGCATGACTTCCTTGCAGCATTAATACCAAATAATATAAACATTGTGCCAAATTATTCAAAATGAATGTTTTATAATGTCAATTTTAATCACAGGAAACAAGAGTCACAACCAAACACACACTCCTGTACAACAGAGATGCAAAGTAAAGTAAAGTGAACACAATCCTCCTCCCCACTTTAGATTTAATTCACGCAGAACAAGATTAGAGGATCCAATCATTGGTGACATTGAGCCTGGCACCCCTTGGAATGGGACACCAGAGAGGCCTAATCACTCTGGTGGCTCCGATTCGCTGCTCCGAGCCAATCAAATCCTCTCCAAATGAAGCAGATGGTCGATATCATCTTCTTTATTTTCCAGGTGAGATTATCTCCCCAGCTTCAAATCGCACAAGTGAATCTTTGCTGCGACAGCGACCTCTCTGCCACCCGTCTGCGGAACGCCGATTCTGAGTTTCTCCCCTAAGTTAGACCCAGGAAGAGGGTCCATGTTTGGATTGTCCAAGCACATATTTTTACTGAACACCTAGATCCATTTCCCTTTGAATCAGTCAATGAAACACAAAAACCTTCAGCCAGAGACAGATTTTATTTCCCTTATAACCAACTTTTTATCTGCTGAAAGAAGACAGAGTTTTGTTTCTATAAAGTGATTTCTTTATTCTGCTCAGAACACATTATGTCCCAACAAGAAGATTATTCCTTACGTCACAACACAATTTTCTCTCTTATCCTGCTTGTCCTGAGATTACAGAGGTGGCTTATGGTTGGTTTAAGCGGGTCTTGTTTTAAGCAGGTCTGCCATAAGTAAAAAAAAAAACAATGCCACAGACGTTCTGCTGGAAACAACATGTGACTTCTGATTAGAAACTCTTCAGGGAGACAAAATGAAATCAGGCCAAGGTTGACGTGATGAGAAGTCCTCTTCCATGAGATAAAACATGGGCGCTGTCACATGTTGATCTGGTTGTCGTCATCTACTTAAATCCAATCAAATGATTCTGCCACAAATCAAACCTGAGCCTAAAATAGCACACAATTTAATGCAAAAATAAATCAGCACACATTTGTGCACTTCAGGAACAGTCAAGCATGTGTGTTTCCATGAGAAAAGGTCTGATAAACCACTGAAATCGTATCAATTTGATGTTCAAAACCCCATCATTTGTAATTGAAGTCGTCTCCGCTCCAGTGAGCCACTGAAAATAGGGCAGGTTTTCTGTATCTGGTAAAAGTAATTAGAGACGCCGGCGCACTTGTTAAGGCCACGCTCGCACTAAACAGAGGCCTGCACATCAGGGTTCGGGTGATCAGCGTGACGCACCGATCCGCTGCCTTTTCTTGTGACTTGCAACACTTTTGGACCTCTTCACAAAGAGTCAACCTGCTCATATCAAGACAGATTCACGCACATTCATGCTAAGCCGTGAATGCGCATGTGACGCTCTGTTCTGCCAGCTTGGGAGATTACTTTGAAAAGGAGACAGAGCTCACATGACATCTTCATTTTCCCAGAAGCCCGGATTATTTGTATCATTTAAACGCTGGAACATTGGCATGCTTAGAAATAACCTGGACAAGAGTCAAACTTTGTGCTAAGTCTATGTGCTACACAGCACCTCATTAAATTGATCATTTTCTCTTTGCATCTCTAATTACAAAAGTCACTTCTTGTAGGTAAACCAAATGATTAGAAAGAAAGCCATTCCACTTTCCCTCCAGGATACTGTGAACAGTTTACTGTCACTAAAACATTCATTAGTCCCTCTTTGATACACTTACACATCGGTTTAGTATCCATGACAAATCCATCCTTGTATCTGACCTGTGAACACGTCATCCTCTCTTTCAACAGAATAATGCTAAGGTATGACAACATGGTTATCTAAAAATACAATGTCCTCCGAGGCTCAAATGAAGATCTGGAGATTAATGATTGCCCCGGACACTCAACGGTTTTAGAAGAGGTTTAAATATAAAAGAACGTCTCAGCAGTCTGGTTCTTTTTGCATCCTGGTTGTTTTGCACTGACAGGCACAGACTTGCATCAAGTCACCCTTGATGAGAAGCACCTCTCTCTGCACTCACTCTCACAGGGGACAGCAGTGTTTCCATTAGACCAGCTGGGCACTGAACGCATCACGCCCCCTTTAAGAAAACAGCTCGGGTTAAAGAGACGCACCTTTCTGCGTCTAAAAACACCAGCTTTTTGTGGAGTTTCTTGTCCGTTTGAGACGGCAATAAATAAAACAAGCTTTGATTTATTTACTGACTGTAGCAGCAGGTGTGTAAAATGAGTGAAATGTGAAAAGGAAATATCTTTTTCAAGCACCTCTTCATTAAGTTACTGATTTCTTGATCTAGATCAGAGGTGCCCAATGCCATTTGATTTAGCCCACCAATAGTTGCTCTGGTTACTAGGTTGTAATCTCCTGTCGTCCTCTGCAGAAACACTGTATTCCCACTGACAGTCAATCCATCCACTGGCCCCATGGCTATGTAAAGGGCTGTAGTGCTTATAGTTTTCACTCATGCTGCTGAATTTCTTTGAATTATTTTAAAATTGCAGATACTGTATTTAGATTGTATTTCAGCACACATTTAGATTTGAACATTTTATAAGACCACAAATACTCAGATTTGATCAATTTATGAAATGTCCAATGAGCCTTTGTTCCCCGAGCATATGTCAAACATTCTTCATGTTCACTTGCTAAAAGAACAAACAAACTAAACATGGGCCACCGCACTGGCTCCTAGCTTTATCATAAAACTAAAATGACTTTATTTAAAAGGTATTTGTATCTCATTATTATATTTTTGCATTTGGCTGTCCGCAGCACTTGGAAAAGGCCCTGTCACTCTATGAATTATTAGACAACTTTGAAGATGAAGTTTTTGAAGGCTTTGAAGATGACTGAAGATGGAAAGAAAATCTACTGAAAGCATCTTTTGGATGCATACATACTGCAACGCTATCAATTGGATCAAATGTAGATCATAAGTGAGTTGTTTAGTCATAAATATGTTTTCATAAGTTGGCATAAGTTGTCTAAAACGTTGTAGTGTGACAGGGCCTATAGATTTTCATTTTGGCCTTCTCGGGGGGGGGGGGGAAAGTTTGGGTACCCCTGATCTAGATCAATGGTTTCCAAACAGTTCAGCTTTTGACATCCAAAATAACAGCAGCAAAGACCTGTGATCTGAACTATTTTCCAAATACTAAATCTTGAACCTCAGTGATGAACCACAGCTGGTAAGCAACATTTGTATAAGCTGGGCTTTAAGTATGACTAAATATAAAAAAAATAATAAAGGTTGTCTGTACTGGTTTGTGTGTTTGTTTTACTGCAGAAATACCAAAAACCTGCAGAAATTTCCAGCGGTTTGGTTGATGTTAACATTGTTTTCCAGGCTGCCCTCCACATCACCAACTGGTTAATCGATAGCTGCTTGTCACGCTGGAAGTCATCAATGGAAACACGTTTACGTAACCAGACAGACAGAAGATGAGAGGTCAGGATAAAGACATATACAGTATATATGGTATACATCTATATATATACATATAAACATTGCTCTCTGGGTATGGCTGAAATATTTCCTGTGTTTGTTGAACAGCTTTAAGAGAACTGCCCTGAATAAATATTCATCTGTAATTTTATGGAAACCAGATTCAGATAAGTGCTCAGTGTTCAGCTATGAGTTGAGGGTGGGTTAGACTCTCTGCAGCTGTTCCACTTGTTGACATCAGCTCGCAACACTTCTGCTCCAGAATGCGAACATATTAACTTTCACCTTCTTTGGCCGACCCGGGTTTTAAAATAGTCCAAATGATTTGAATCATGCAGTAAACAACACACACCCTCCTTGTTTGCTGTGGAGTGGGACCCCCGAAGCAGCGTTTGCACCGGCGGTTCTGTTTTATGGTCTCATATATGTGTGTCGACTTTCCTAATGAGGATTCACCATTTGATGAAGACACGGGGGGAAAGAAAAGTCTGCATGAATCAACACAGGCTGTTCTGCTGTAGTTACCATCAGCGCCTCATTTATTTATTTATCAGCTTCATCACAAGATAAACATGCAAAAAGAGAAGTGTTTTAGGATAAATCAGTGATGTTAGGCTGTTTAGTTAGATTGTAAAGTATAATAATAATAGTGCTAAATGCTGAAATTCGGACAACTTTAAACCAGAAATGTCATCTGTGTCATAAAACCTTCTGACATTCAGATTAGTGTTTAGACTTTGATACAGCTGTGAAGACATGTAAGGTCTCTAACCAGCTTGATAAACAAGCTGATAAAAACTCCAGCAGCTCAAGTAACATGCCTTCATATCATGCTTGTCTAACTTTATCTGCAGATGTGTCAAAAGTATTCACATTCATTACTTAAGTAGAAGTAGAAACTATAGGGTTTAAAAATACTTTTTTGGAAATAAATGTATGTTGGATGTAAAACCTGCTGGAGTCATACAGGTGGGATGGATTGAACAAACTAACAGGGTGTCGGAATGGGATATCTAGATCGTTTTTTGTTTTTTTTTCTGAATGATGGAATAAAGGCTGGAATAAAAACAAGTTGAAGTGAAATAGAAATGAAATACTTTTTGCATTTTTAAAATGTAAGGAGTAGAAAGTACAAATAATTGCATGAAAATGTATAAATAACCAAAATTCATTCTTAAGTAACCAAATATTTCTTCTTCATTGCGCTGATGTGAAGTGATATTTGTGACTGTCCTAGTTTTAGTTTTAAGAGCTATTTATTGTGAATAAAATCACAAGTGAAAATGACATATTGATAGTTAATTCTGCTGCAAATGCTACAGCTTGTAAGAGTGTCAATGAGCCTGAAATGTCAGAAATCTTAATATTCCAAATCTCCCACAAAAAACTTGATTGTTGGATGCGTTCAGTGTATAAGTGTAAAAGAAATGTATTTCTTCTTGGGAGGTTATCGGTAATTTCCTCATGTTGTGACAGATAGAACAGTGGAGACAGGAAGATCCAGCTTGTTGATTTTTATGATTTTATTACAAAAGATATGTTCCAAAATTTAATCTATGAAATCATGATTCCAGGTAGCAGAATCTGTCTTATCCCTGGGATTATTTCTGCTTGACATATCTTTTGTACTAAAGTAATAAAAACCAATAAGCTGTATCTTCCTGTCTCCCTTACTATTTCCACCATGATGAATTTAAAAAGTGTTGAGAGGACAGCATACAAATGAGCAGGGGCCATCGCCGGAATCCTGAACCTTTAAAACAGATTGTGCTACTTGGAACTGTCTAATTCATGGGATTTTATAATACAGCTGTATGTTAGAAGAAATCTTTGCTGCCAAATGATTAATGAGGTCCAAGAAGCTGAGTGAATCTTCGTCAACATGCTTCTTCTTTATGTCTGTGCTATACAGTAAACATCACCAAAATGGCAATTATGTAATTTCCTCATTCTGTAAAAGTCCCTTTGAAACATTTTTCCCATTTTTTTTAGATACATTCATGGACTTCTTTGTCACCCAAACCTTTTGATGCCAAAAAGCACTGAACTCCTCTCCCCCCTTAAGGCTTTAAGACTAAATCAAAATATAAGGACATCTTTATGTTCTGTCTTACATAAGAGCACAGATGTGTAAACAAATGTTTTTTTTACTTAAGTTTGCAAATTTTTAAAGGAGATCAATAGTGGTAATACTTTAACTTTGTGCACATTTGTTTTCCTTTACTTTTATGCCAACATCTCATCTGTTCAGCTTTATTTATTTTAATGGGTTTTTTTTGTAGATGAATGAGATGTGAATCAAATTATTGGTTAGTGACTTTTTACATGGAGTCCAATAGTGTGCTTAGCAAAAGTATGTTATTAAAATATTAAGACAACAGTCCACTAGGTAAGTTTTAAAAAACTAGTTTTGCAAAAGTTTTTTAAAAAAATGGTAATAATTTCATGGTGGTGTGATGTGTGGAAGATCTGTGGTGCTGATTGTTCACGTTTGACAACTTGGTGAATAAATCTTGGTATTAAAACATTTAGTTTGATAACATTTAGAGTATAATGAATTTCTCAAGTCTGTTTAAGTGTGGAAAAAACAAGAACATGACAGTTTATGGTATAACATAGCTTAATGCCAGGTCATCCATCAACACACCACCCGTCTCAGACCGAGACAACAGAAGCTCATACAGTCCAGCAGGTTGCGTAAGGCCGTCGTGTTAGCCCAAAGCTAAAAAATGTTTCTAATTATACCTTCTACTCTCCTGAGTAAAACCAACCCATCTGACTTTTCACCCCAGGATGTGTCATGCATATAGAAGACCAACGTAAACACAATGTCTTCACTTCTGCTCTGTTTGGTACCAGAGGACACAGAGATGGAGACAATTTCCTCAAGAAGAAACAGAGACAAGTAAAAGCATGGATTCAGGGAGGTTTGGTGAGGGTCGTCCTAAATTTACTCCCCTCCCCAGTTCTATTTTTACCCACTGTATTTAATGCATTTCCAGGTGGTTTGCATAAGAATTTAGGCAAATCAGGGTATAGTGGTCTGATTGAGAAATAATGAAATATAGTCAAAAAAAAAAACAGTTAAGTTTGCATGCAGCATTTTCTTCTGTGGCATCATCTAAACTACATTACTTGGATAATTATGCAATTTAAAGTTCATCCATCATCTTTACCTGCTTATTCCTTTCAGGGTCATGGGGGTTCACTGGTGCCCATATCCAGCCGTCATTGTGTGAGGGACGGACACAGAAACAAACCATTCCCTCTCTCACTCAGACCTAGGGAGAATTTAGAGTTACCAATTAACCTAACAGTCATGTTTTTGGTCTGTGGAAAGAAACCGGGGCACCTGGAGAAAACCCAAAAGCGTACGGAGAGAAACGTGCAAACTCTACCCAGAAAGGTCCCCGGCCAGAATCTGATCCAGCAACAGCTCTACCAACTGAGCCACCGTGCCACCCTTTAAAGTGTCGTCTAAAGTTTTTAAAATGAGGAACTTGTTATGTAACTACTGGCCATTTACAGTTTACACAGAAACTGAATTTTTTTTCTGTATCACAGCCCACTTTCAGCAACTGTATTTGATGCTGCCACCTTTTCCCTTCGCACAGCAATGTTTTTAGAAATGTTACATAAGTTCTTAACCATCAAAGTTTGCCTTTCCTTAAAAAAATAAAATAAATCTTTGTCTTGGGTGAGAATCCGCTCTGCCGCACAACACTGAGCCCCTGCCTGCATCCTGCTGCCATTCAGTTCTCTCATCCTGGCATAAAGTCATCAGGCTTTGACAAACAGGCAGAGAATAGTCTGCTCAAAGTGCGCTTTTGTTGGTCTATGCTATTAACATCCACACACACAAAGAAAGAAGCGGGATAGAAATAGCTAGCAAAGTGAGATTTATGTATCCACGAAGAACCATGTATGCCTCGACTTGCATAAGGATGTTGATGCTAACAGAAAAGTGTAGAGCCCTGAGCAACAATCTGAGTTTTAGTAACACTAAATTACCGTGGTGATCCGAGGTCAGGCGCAACATTTTCTTCACTAGCATTCGTTATTTTCATATAAAAACCTTTTTGAGGAAAACAAAGTCTTGCTAAATGGCGTGTGAGCAAAAAAAAGTCAAACTGAATTCCAGCAACTGGTGTTTCCTTTGTGAGCTGGATGAGCCAGTTCTCTTTTTAATTAGTGTCTTTGCAGAAAGAACAGGGTTAATTAAAACTAACAACCACATAGGATTAATAACTCCACTTTGGGATTAACGCTTCAAGACGCACACAGAAAGTGAAACAAAAAGAGCAAAGGAACAATTACGGAGCAAATGTCCGAACAACATATCCTCCCAGAAAAAGTACACAGTGAACTCATATTTAGGTTTTCTGCAGCAGAAATAGGAAAGAATGAAAGCTATGGACAGACTGAACAATAAAGCCTTTATTTTTGTGTTTCCACGTTCAAGTTTGTCAGTCCCACCCAGTGAAAAGGTGTCTGACAGAGTGAAGGAGTAAGAGGTAGAGCAAGTGTTCCATTCTTATTGTGATCAGCAAAAAAAAAATCTAAATTAAACACACCAAGGGAATGCCCATTCAAGGAGGGCCTACTGAAAAGGAAAAAAAAACACATAACAGCAGCTTCTATGTGGTGTTGCTAGCTTTCCCTTATAATTCACATTCATTCATACTCCTAACTTGCTGATGATTGGAAAAAAAACTTGCATTACCAGTAAACCAGAGAGATGAGTGCTTGCAATAAATTGGCTGTCATGGCACCATCAACATCAATCTGAGCACTCGAAGTGAGGAAACGGCCTCAGGACAGAGCTGCAGCATCTCCAGGGGGCTCTGCATAGTAAAAGACTGAAAAAGGATCTTTATTTGAGGCTTAATAGAATAAAACTATGGGGGAAAGGGGGGGATTTGTCCCTGCGGTACTGTAGGCCACAGAAACCTGAGTGTTGGAGCTCAACAGCATAGAAAAGTCAGCTGGCCGTGTAGGAACTGGTTTGTAAATGCGACACACTGCGTTAAAACTAATCCACCTTTCAGCTACACTGTGATGGGTCGAGACAGTGCCGTGTTGCATTAAAAAAATTGGAACTATTTACATCTTCAGCATATAAATTACTTCTCGAACACATCGTCTCTGTAAGGCATATAGGCTCTCCTAAACAACCACACACACAAAAAAAAACATTAAGTGCCTCTTACTAAATGACTATGCTGACTCAAGATTTAGGAAGATGGTTGAGAAAGGATAGAACAGCTAAATGTCACTGAAACAAAACCAAATTCAAACCAGAACAAGTCCAAATGAGGAGAAACATAATTGATTCATTAGAACGATGCACAAAATGGCACATAGAAAAAGATAAAGCTGTAAGCTTGATTAGGCAACCCCTGAATATTTCTATGTAGTAACAATCACAACACTGGAACTGACTCTGATGACCAGTAAAGAAGAGGAATATCGAGTGGTCACTGCATGGAGGGCACCTCTGATCACTGATGATACGAGATGCTTTACATTCTTGCACTGCATCATTCAGCGCTCTAGGAATGACTCCTCCTGCCTACAAAGTGACCTTTAACTCTTTTTTATTTATTTATTAATTTTTTTTTTCAGTTATGCCTCAGTCTGAGTTGCCGACAGGCTGGCCTGTGAAAACAACAGCCCCCCGGCCCTGACCAATCACATCAAGGCAGAACCAGGTCAGACCTCATGCGGTCCGACAAAAAAAACAAAAAAAAAAAGGCTCTAGTCCCGTAAAATTCACACTTGTCAAAGAAATAAAGTATCAAAACTCTGTATCATGAAAGCATACAAACAGATATGCAAATATATCATTCAATAGACAAGAACATACATGGTAACTGTTGGTTTTGCATATGAAATTCAATCAACGTGTCACAGACAAATAACGACTGGCTCTGCTCGTTTTGAAGAAATAAGAAGACGATTGAGAGCAACGAAAGAGACAAAATAAATTGGTTCAGTTCATAATTTTGATGTGGGATAAATGCTTGCACAGAAAGTTTAGAAGAGCAGGAAACAAATACAACCCTCTCCTGTTGACTGCACTAGTTCATATTACCACCGCTCTCCAAGTCCAGAGCCGCTGTCAGTCTTTGGGTCAGCACCCTGTTGAGTGGGTGCGTGAGAGTTTGTCATTCCAGTGAGTTAAAAAAAATATATATATTAGGGCCATTGGTTTGTTTGCTGAAAGGTCCCGCCCACACAGACGAGGGGGAGCATGGAGGATGCTCCATCAAACATCCAGGATGTCCTTGACAAAACTGGCCACATCTGTCTCTTTAGCGTTGTGCATGGTGAAAAATGCATGTGTCTGCATAGAAAGAAGAATAAAACTGAGAAATCTGCTCCAAAGGAACAAATAAGCATTTAAATCCCAGCTGAGTTGATAAATACATAAGAAATGCAAACATCATAGACTGTTGTGTTGATAGGGTAAGTCTGGCCTCTAGTGGTTACAAATAGGAACCACAGACTCACTGAAGACAGCAGCACTGATGATGTTGTCAAACTACCTTTTTTTTGTTGGGTTTTCTTGGAACAATAAAATAAAAAATAACTAACCATTAATTCTGTATAAGCTGGTCGTTCATTCGGCTTCTTTCTTAAGCTGCACAAAGAGGAAAAAGAAAAAAGAAAAAAATTAAAAGGAAAAGAAAAACAACCAATGCCAACAATCAACATATTCTAACTTCATGCCAAACATAAGAAAATATTTTAAAATATTT
Source organism: Anablepsoides rubrolineatus (assembly GCA_031762495.1). Classification (NCBI taxonomy): domain Eukaryota; kingdom Metazoa; phylum Chordata; class Actinopteri; order Cyprinodontiformes; family Rivulidae; genus Anablepsoides; species Anablepsoides rubrolineatus. Next base: position 11,939,217 of record JARVGW010000194.1, read on the forward strand.
AAACCAGGTGGGTTTCAGTGACATTTAACGATGCTGACAGCAGCTTGTGTGAGACTCACCACTGAGAGATAAAGTCCACAAACTCTGGGGAGAAACGGTCAGCAGGCAGCTGTGGCGACGGTTCGTCCACCACCTGCTTGAGCTGCTGGAACGGGGTGCGCCAGGTGTCGTAGGGGAACTTCAAAATGGCCAGCTCGGTCTAGGAAACAAAAACATAGATTTTTAAGAAGGCTTTGCTTTCAGGCCACAAATCCGTTTTGTTTATAAATGCCTGTGATGGTAATGATAATTAGAATTTGGAAATATGACACAAAACTAAAATAATACATTGCAAAATCTGTACATTTTAGTATTTTTTCATAATCCACTAAAAAGGTTTTCTAAAAATCTCAAGTATGTCATTTAAAATGAATGTTGGATATTTAAAAAAATGTTTATTTTGCTTTTAGACTACTACAAGTAAAAGTTGCGGCAGATCGCAGAAACAAACTCTGTTAATCTGTAAGCTGTGCTATATAACTATTAAGGACATGGAAGCTGTTAATAAACTGGCATCTATGACACACAAAGAGCTATAAATATTGTCACAGTTCACCATGACTCAGCATCTGTCAAGTCTGACTGTGATTTATTGGAAAAACCTAATAAAAAATGCACTTTGTTGAGAAGCAAGGACATATTAAAACAAAATTGTTTTCAAGAAATGTTTTAAAAGTTTTAATTAAGGAGTATTATTTGCAATTGAAACTAAAGTCAGTAATGTTATACAAAAATTTCTGTTTTATAAATAAAGTGTTTCTAAAAGACTAAGCTGAATTTTACACCAAAATCTGAAAACAACTAGAAGAAGCAAAACTGAATAAACATAAAAAATGGTTTATTATATAGCAGATAAAATAGAAGAAAAAAACTTTAATCGGTTTTATCACATTTAGACAAAGTTAAACATTTTAGTGTTTGTTTGTTTTTTATTCCATAAAATAGGTTTGTCTTTTTGAGCAATTTTCAGTAAGTAAAAGAAGAAAAAGAAACTATCTTTACATATCCACACTCACCATGGTGATACCCAGACTCCATATGTCGGATTTGACACTGTAGCCAATCTGGTTGAGGTCCGGGTTGATGCGTTCAGGCTGAAATGCAATTCATCATTTAATTTAAGCAAAAAAATAAACTTTTGCAGTTTTTCCTGCACTTGACAACAACTTTCTTTGTGGCACCTACACATCAGGTAACTGATTTCAGGGATTACTCCCTCAGTCTCCACTCACCGCCATGTAGGGCTTGCAGCCTGCGTCCATCGTTTTGGCCACAGAATCCACCAGGTGGCCACTGATGCCAAAGTCACACATTTTCACTTGGCCCTCAGTGTTGATCAGGACGTTGGATGGCTTCACATCTAGAAGCAGATATGAATGGGTAATATCAGAGAGTTTATCAAATGGAGAAACCAACACCATCCCCGGCAATCTGGAATATTACAACTGTAATAATTGGATTTTCTGATTACCTCTGTGTATCACCGACAGGTTATGGTGCAGATGCTCTAATGCCTTGACAATCTGAGGAATAAATGAAAAAGAAAAAGTAGAATAATTAAATTTAAAGACAAACAAATGACATGCACTTGTATTAAAATAACAACTAAATATGGCTAGAGTAAGACATTTTAGAAGAAACTGTTTATAAACTTTAAAAACATGACATGCATCTTCCACTACTTGCTTCAATATAGAAAAAATTGCAAAATGAGACATACTGCTACTGTGATTTTGCCCAAGATGTCCTCGGGAATGGTTTTGCCTTTTTCGATAACCTTCTTGTAGAACTTATCCAGAGATGTGTCCATCAGTTCCATACAGATCCAAACATCACCCTGAAAGAAAAATTCAAATTATAAAAAAAATATAAAGACAATAAAAAAATAAATCATTAATCAAATGAATCCTTATAGAGGCACATGCAATGATTACTTCCTCAAAGTCTCATTAAAATCTGTCTAGTGGCTCATGAAGTAGTTTGGTACCAGACACAGTATGCACATAAACACAAAAACTATCTTCCACTTTTCAACAAAAGACAATAAAAATCAATAAAATAAGCCCATGGCAGTTACAAGATTATGAGATATATATGCTGGCTTTACCTCTCTGAAAAGGGCACCGTAGAAGGTCACAGTGTAGAAGCAGTCAACTGTCCTCATGGAAATGTCCAGGTCCATTAGAAGCCTCTTCTGCTCCAGAGTGTTAACTGTAGCACGAATCCGCTGGAGACACAAGCATCGCACACTGGCTGTCAGCTTCAAAACCTCTGTCAGTAATCTGGATCACTTGATCCAAAATCCGTGATTGTAATGAATAAACGCATGACTTTATTTTAAAACAACACGAAAATCAGAAAAATCACAGAAACAGTTTGCCATTCTACCTTCACGGCCATGATGACACCACTGGGCACATGTCTCATTTTGTCCACCACCCCATAGGCCCCCCTCCCAAGCTCTTCGATCTGCTCCAAGTCATCAGCCTCCACTACAAAGTTCTGAACAGAAAAAAAAAAAGAGTTCAATAAAAGCACATGGAAAAAAAAAACGCAAAAGTGAATAAAAGAACACAATTTTACCTGATCTCCAATAGTGACATAGGCTTTAGAGTCAAGGTCTCGAGGAGGCCTACAGACAGAAAACATGTAAAAAACAATCAGAACAGATCACACAGTACTGTTAAATGTAAATATGCTAAACTTTAATTAACAACGGCCTGCCTAAATACTACTTTTTATACACTCCAGTTTGTCATATAAATAAAATTAAACCCTGTTGAATTGTAAGATTTCGATCTGCTGTCATTATCCTAACTTGAAACTGAGCTGAATCATTTCTGCTGATCTGGGTTAGCCATCTTTCAGATGAGGACTTCAAAGAGGTTAATATCTTTTCAGCAGAATCTCAGTTATTTGCACATATCTTTTTTCTCAGTGATAAGCCACAGCTTTGAATTCTCAAGACTGGAGTGTAGCTCTCATCTATTAGGTAATACTGGAAATGCAAATTCAAAATAAAAATCTGAGCCAACAGGAATTCTTATATATGCAGTGTTGTTGTTGCTTAATCCAAATAGATCCAAAACATTTAATATATTGAGTATTTGGGGACCCTGTTGGATGGTGTTTCAGCCAAGTATGACCTGCGACAGAGAAAAAGAGTCTTACGCTGTAGCTTCTGGTGGTGGAGGTGTAATCAGGTTTATGGGCAGCTTCGGCCCAGGGTTCTTCTTCCTCCCTACAAGACAATAAATAAAAATACATTCAGTTATTATACATTTGATTTCTAAACTCTTTCTTTAATGATGCAAATTGGTCAAAAAAGCTGTAGTAAGCAGTTACAACACACCAGTTTGATCTCTAAATCCAAGCACAGTATAAAGAGACACCTTACGGTCAACTATATTAATGGAGAGGATTGATTGAAGTTGGCTTAATTAAACAGAATGTTGTTGTAATTTCTTCTTAGCTCCATTTTTGGAGAGACAGCCAGTTTACTGTTGCAGATGACAAACTGCAGTGCACTAAATGCTTTGTTTTTTAACCGGAGCTTAGGTGTGACCAAGGCTAAAGCTGAGAAGGTGGACTTAAATGACTGTTGGCTCTGGTATGATGACTCACATGAAGTAGCTGGAAAGGAATCAAGCCTTCCCGTGAATCCCGCCTTACATACATATTTTTTTTTCTTCTTTTCAAGTAAAAGTTATCATATTCATATTCTGATTTTAATCTTTGCAACTTCACATTTTAGATCTGCTACATCTTTACACATTCTTTACAATAGGTTGAGCATTGCACTGCGATTCGGTGCAGCTGTGGGCCCCTTCTGTGTTAGATTGATAGCAGTTCATTCATAAACACCGTTTACCAGCAGCCTCTGGGACTTCCCAAAAAGCACTCAGAATATCTGCCAGAATGACACACCGGATCTGCAAACAGCAATGCAGGAAAACAGTTTTTTTAAACACTGACACTCACGTTCAATGTGCTTATTACAAAGTCAAAGGGGAAAAAATTAACTCTTGCTATGTCAACTCCCCCCCCACAAGGATTTATTAAAGGCAATTTGGTCTAGATTGAGTTGTTACATCTGAGACCGATGTGCAATAACTCTGAAACTGCTTCACATGAAGCAAAAGCTACCACTGTAATTGCCATTGTTACTGTGTGGCTGTGTTTGTCATTGAGTCACACCACTGCACTGTGAAGGAAGTATGATTGGGCAAACCCCTTTTTGCTAGAATAAGCTGGAAGGGAAGTAAACTTAAAAGAAAAAAAAATATGGCAGATACTGTAGCCCACCAATGAAACCCAGACACATTCATTTTGTGTTGCAAGACTAAACTAAGCCGATGGTGTGGGGACAGGCTATGATAGTGGTGGGGAGAGATTGAATGTGATTTACTCACACATACCTAGTCAAAAATAGATTTTACATTTCCTCTGTGTGGGTTTAAGCAAGAACATTCGACAGGCTCCTGTCGACCTGGTCGTGCAACAAAATTAAGACAGCATGGAAACTTGGCATTGCACGTAAACATCTGACATTCCAAAACTGTTTTAAGCTCTTAGACATGTCTACATGCTTTCATATGCAAGAAATTAAAAAAAGAGATATGTACATGCACTCATTGTTATATTTTAACTAAAGTCAGAGTTACTTCTTGCATATTGTAAAGTATTAATGGCCTTGAAATACTAGCTCCTCACAGGTACAAGACACCCAACAACAACAACCAGTCTGACTGGACACATCCGCTCCAAACACAACAGCTGTCAGGACCCTTTCGGAAATATGATGTCACTTCACTGGGCCCACATGTTGTGCTGTTGGGGCAAACAGAGGCCAATCTCACTGCAGCTTTCTGCTCTTCTAGCTGAGCCTCAAAGAACACAATAGTACAGTGACATCAGCCACAGCTGTAGCCAAAGTTCAACAAAGCAGTGCAGGGAAAAATACACGACAGCAGAAAACAATTTTCTAAAAAATAAAATATAATAATAATCAATTTTTAAAAAGTCAGTTTGAGTTTGAGTAACAGCAGTTTCTAGGGAAAGTGTGACGCAAAACAGAAGTGCTGACTTCGAATGTTTCTCATTATTAGTAAAAATAATGAATAGGGTTAATTTCACACTCATAAGAAAAAAAAACAATGCATAAACTTTTCAGAGTCACAAAAAAAGAACAAAGTTCAGTGGAATATGTACGTAATATGAACAAGAATTTCTGGATTGTGCATGGAATCAAAGTTTCAATAGCTCTGGGGCGAGTCACCATCAGGAAGCACCAGCCTTAGCCCGTGTCCATATACAGACAGACAATGATGACTCATGCGCAGATAATCTTCCACACCACCCTATCAGTGCTGTTAGGGAGAACCCAATATCCAAACATGCTTCAGCAATCTCAAGGCTCGCTGTGATCAGAGGAAAGAAAAAAAAAAGAGGACAAGAAGACATCTCAAACTTGCTTTATATTAGCAGCAGAACCTGTGCAGCAGCTACAGAAGCAGCCAGAGAACTGTCAACAAAAAGGGGGAGACTGCACTCAGTATTGGTGCTGCATGTCAAAACATGCCATGGTAGGCCAAAGGCTGTGATTGCCTGAGCAGCAGCAACCAGCCAATCTACTCAGCCCTCTGAAAACAGCGTGTCCCCCTGACCATGGTAACGCTAGTATTGTGTAACAGCACAAGCGGTGAACTTGAAATGTAAATTGACATCATCATAGTCATGCTGTGTATGACGCAGAGGAAGAAACTTGATTTTTTCCCCCAACGAATAAGCTTTCTTTCTCTTTTCTTTGTAGCACTCTACAGCAATTATACATCACAGAAACCAAGTGATGAGTCCTTTCTTTAAATCATCGCCACCTGTTTGGATAAGAAACGTGGAAAAAGGTGTAACTTTTACAAACATGGGCTATTTGTAAAGCCAAAAAAAGTAGCTAAAACATATGTAGATAGACAAAATTAAAACTTACCGGTGTGATTTAAACACGCTGGTTGATAATTATGGTTTAGCAAGTCTTATTGTTGTGAAAAATGCTGTAAGCTAACGTCGGGGCTAAAACGAAGAGCGTGCTTTAGCTAAACTAGCGACGTAAAACAATACCCAACAGCGTAATATATGAGATAAATAAGTACCGCTCGAATATCAGGTTGGTTGGAGACTTTGTGAACTAATAAAAAGTAGGAAGGCATGTTGGCTAGCTTCGCAACTTTCCACCTGGCAAGGTTACATTTCTTACACTAAGCCAGTTAGACTACTTTCCCTCGTAGTACTGCACCACGGTAGGTAAAACATGCAGAACTGCATTAAAATCAATGACAAGAAAATGCACTTACCTCCTTTAGAAAGAGACATTTCCCCTTTGCTTTGATGAGGGGGAAGGGAAACACAAAGACTTTTGCCTTTTTTTTTACTCCCTCCCTCCCTGCATCTAGTCTTACACCCGCTCAGGATCGCTGGTTTTGCAGTGCAAGATCTAACAGCGATAAAAGAAAAAGAAATGAGGGGAGAAATATCTAGTCGGTTCGTCCTCGTGCAAGCTTAGCGCAACAATAACCAGTTCGCGCGCTCAAATATCGACTCGCAAAACAATGCACAACTTTAAAATAATCCGAAAAGTTCGCGTTAGTTTGCTAACAAAACCTTCCCTTGGGTGGCCAAAGTCTGACAGCTGAAGGCTCCAACCGCTTCGACGACGTAATGACGTATATCCGGTCTTGCGGTAAGCCTCGTGGGACGTGTAGTTTCCATTGTACTAGTGGATACTTTCTTCTCCTTTGACAAAAATACTTTTAGTATGTTTAGATTTACACAGGTAATTCGACGACAGTGCAGTATTTTATTTTGTTTAGTTTATATTTATTTTCACTTAATTTCACATGAACATTTTAATAGATACATAAAATGCTTGAGCAGAGAGGACCTAAAACTAAATAATAATATGACAACAAAAGCAAATGCATGTAAAGGCAGAATGTCCATTAGAAAAGACAATATAATTGCAGTTTATTTAACACATTCTGTTACACAATGTTCAAGCATGTGTAAAGGTTCTGTCATGAGCTACAAACTATCATAATCTATATTTGACTGTGGAAAAATGCATAAAAATAATAGTGACTGTTAAATCTTTATAGCACCTATTCAAACAATATAAACCCTTACATAAATAATACATTTAAGGGGAAAAAACTATTACACAATTCAACAAAAACAGTCAAGTAGTGTTTTCCTTTTTTTTTTTTTTCAGAATACGTGAAATATTGAACATAACCTATCACCATGATAATCACTGCTGAGCTGTTAGATTCAAAGTAGCTTTTTTCACAAATCATCCTTACTGTTGGAAGACAAAAAGAAAATGCACAAAATCATGACAATATCACATACTTGATGCAATCATGTGTTGTGATATGAGTGTGCTTTGCATTATGTACATGTGATCATGTGGGTGGATAACTAATGGTGAGGTCATGTCAAATTCCTGCTTCTACTTCCTGGCAACTAGAAGGGTGTGGTAGAGAGGTTTGATAACAATGTGCAGGTAGAGGGAGCTGTCGATTAGGTACTCAGATGCACGCCGCTGCAGGTCAGCATCCGCCAAGAAATCCCCAGCCTCCTCTGTGCTTTGATGGAAGTTGTAGACGTGGCGGACGACCACTTTTCCTTGCTGTTTTGCCATCACAATCACAGTTTTCTGGAAACTCACACCGGCAAAGTCTGGGCTGGAAGTGGCAGGTGTTACAATGATGCGAGGTCGACCTGCCTCTGTGCGGGTGGGCTGCATGGCGCCAAGCTCGGTATACGTTGACCTGGCGCTAAGCGGGAGCCAGCGAGGGGAGAACAGCGCGTTCCATGTCACTCTCTTACTGGAGTCATGGCCGCTGGGACCAAGCTGGGTCTGGAAGCTGAAGCTGCGGTCATCACGGGTAGGGTTATTGATGATCCACGGCGAACCCCAGGAGGAGGACAAATAGTTACGGGGTGTGAATATGCTGCAGTTGACATCAAAGTACTTGGCCAGTTGAATAGGTGAGGCTGAGTGAAACTGGAAAGCTAGATATAGGAGATCACGAATGGACTCATAGTACTTCACCATGAGGAGGGACTGCTTTTGAAGACGGAAGAGATGTTGAGGAGGGATCATGCCATATCGAACAGCCTTTAGCGCACTTTCCACAGTTGTAGTAACTGGCTGGTTATGATTAATCCAGCTCTCCAGGGCCTCATAGAGCTCCAGCTCGCTCTGCAGAATGAGGTCAGAGCGCTGGAGCAAGGACAGGAGCAGGTCTTCACTGATGGAGCCCCATTCTCCACTCTGCAGCACAGAAGAAAGATTCCAGGACAGGTACTGCAGACAACTGTCCCGCAGGGTTGCGTCCCCAATTTGCTGTGCATAGTTGTACCAGCTCACCACATGGCCTGTGGGTGAGTCGCTGGAAAGGTGTTGAGCCATATACTGGGACAGACCTTGCTGCAAGGTCCACACGTGGTACCTGCTGGCCAGTTTGTGCAGAGATATGACCTGATCAAGCCGTACTGAGATATCACCGCAGTACAAATACCTGGAAAACACATATTGAAGAAGCATTGTTAAAAAACTCTGTGAAGCCTACTTTATTTTGAGCTTTTTACGCTTCACATCTGAGTCACTGAATAAAACCCACACTTTCTGATTTTAGACTGTGAGCCTAAAGAGCAAATATAATTTTAGAATACTGCATATGATGGAACATTTCACTCCTTCAACTAGAAAGCAAAAGCCCAAAATGGTAAGTGGAGAGCTACAAATGATGACCTGTTGTAAATACTGTATTGCTGGAACAGTTCTGCAGTTTGTTGGACTGTGTTTTGTTGTATTTCAGAAATCAGCGCTCAACAAATAAACATTTCTCACCTGATAAACCTGTCAAAGGCAGCGGCGCAATCGGGCGTCTCCATCAAAACCAGAGCACTGTTGTTGCGACTGAGCAGCAGTTCCTCAAACACATCACTCTGCAGGCTGAGAACCAGACTGTGGGCTTGAATCACTTTCACCTCATCTGTGTTGATGGTATGCACCCGCAAACTGACATCACTACTGTTACCCATGGCCAGGAGGTTCTCCATACGATGCACCAAACTCATGGAGTGATTCAGGACTGTGGCACCACTATCCAGTGCCTCCTGCTTCAGCGGAGCTGGGGTAAAAACATGATGAGAAATAGTGTCAGAAGCACAAACATCAGGAAAGTGGCTTAGAGTTTGCACAAAAGTTGTTTAATTGCTCTCTAAATCCAGAGAGCAAATCATGTTGTGTCCCTGTTTTCAGAACTACTTCTCTGCATTGAGAGATTGCCTGCAATATGAATCATATGTGACACAGTTAGGATCTGTAAAAGGTTTAGCTAAGCCACAACTGATAGCATGTGCCAGGGAGAAATATCAGACTTGCACATCCTGTCCTGCTTCTGCTCTGAATTAATTGAAAAAGAGAGCAACAACCAGGTGGCTGACTCAGAAAACCCCAGATGCCAGGTGCACAGAAAAAAAAAGAAATCCTGAGTTTGCAGCACTGCTGCAGATGGCTTTTTCTATGGCTCCTCTTGAAAGTAAGTGCAAGTGGCGCATACTGGAGAATCCCACATAAAAGACCCAAGCACGACAAGTTGCTGTTTCCATTCTGCTGTGCATCAATCATCAGCAGCCTTGTTGGCCTGAAACCGGGGGTTTAATGAGACACTGGGGGGGAGAACATTTGGCTCCCTGGGTTGTTTCATGGTTTTCGTTTGTTTACAACAATCAAGAACCCCCTCTTCAAAGTCAGCTTTTTCCAATTAGCCAGCCAGGACACAGTATGCTCAATTGAGATGTCACTAAACTCATTCAGGAGGATACTCTCCCGAATATAATGTACAGAACAGAGAGTATCTATTACGTAATTAGCTATTTTTATATTCTGAAAGAATACAAAAAATAAACAAAAACATTCTCTTCAAACTAGGGAACTACACACAAACTTAGAAAATAAAATAACAAATGTTTCAATGGATCTTCCAATTTAAGCTGAAAATAGATGAAGACATTAAATAAAAGATTTAGACAATTTAATGAATCTAATGAGCCTGTAATCACTAAAAACTAAACTGACAGCAGTGTAACAATAGCTTTTGTCAAAATCAGTTCTTTTTAAAAGCAAGTAAAGCTTTCCCTCTGCTGGTGTCCAGCTCTGAATTGATGAGACTGTACAAAGCCAAATGACAAATGAACTTGCTTGTCTTTTCTCTGAACCCAGACAAACAGATGAGGACAGGAGGAGACAAGTAAATAAATTTTGAGGCTCGGCACAAGCCCCAGCATGGGGGAAGCTGGACTGAAATAAAACAATATAGTGTAGGATTTAAATCAATGAAATATTTCAAAGTGAACACAGTGGTAAAGCACTGAATTCGTTTGTGTTCTTACCTCCGCTGACTGTGACAGAGTGGAAGTAGATAAAGAAGAGCAGGGTGCCCACATAGACCCAGCCAGGAACCATGTTTTCTCTGTTTTTTTTTTTCTTTTTTAGTTTTTTTTTTCACTGCTTCTCTTTCTGTTTGTCCTTTTGCCTCTCCTCCTCCTTTCTCTGTGCCACTCTTCTGATCGAATGCGTGCAGAAAGGTGCGCTGCCTTGTGTTGCCCGGCTCCCTGTCCTGGACTCTTTATGTAGGACGCTGGCCTTTCCCTGGCGCATCTCACAACCCCGCGGACTCCATCGATTGGTGGAATCAGGCAGGGGCGTTGCTATAGCGACAGCTTTGATTTTGAATTTCTCCCTTTTGGTTGTAACATGGCATTGATCAGTGGCACCGGGCCAGCCAAGGACTCAGATTAATGTTTTTTTTAGTTTAAAAGTGAGTGTGGTTTGGTGCTATTAAGAATCAATAACAAATGCAGTTTCCGATTTTAATGGCACTTAAAAGCAGAAGAGAAAACTTTGGCCATGATGGTCATATTGATTATAATCTGTGCCTTAATTAATCTTCTAATTACAGCTGCAAGCTTAGATTATCTGTACAAAGTTCGGGGTTCCAATGAATGTGACAAACTGCAGTCAGTTACATTTCACAACTCATTAGAAGGGCAATATTTTCTACTCTTTCTCAAAAGGCTCATTAATTTCCCTAATGAGAGGATAATTCAGTTTGAACTGGGTCTGCTCATCATTTGAAGCAAGCTTTGTCATACCCAAGAGTCAGTCAAGATTTGATGACATCTCATCGATGCTAAAATACAGCTTTCCTATTGCACAATACTACACACATGAATTTCACTGTATTATCATGTGCATTGCATCACAAAACCTTCTGGGTGTGACGTGCAAAATGAATACAAATTGCGCTTCAATTAAAAGTTTTATGGTTTATTGCTTGCAGAGAAAGAAATCTCTATATACTATCCCACCATGGATCCAAGTGAGCTCAACGGCCACACATCAAAGAAGAATTATACAGTCCAACATTCGGTTTGTTCTGACCAAATTATGTTTCAGAGTGAAAAAAATGGCTTTTATTATGGCCTCAAGATTCATAAAAAAACCCCAATCTTTTGGAAGAGATGAGCAGCAATATGATAAATGTGCTTAAAATACCATAGATCAATCTAATGTGAGAAAGAAGAGGTATTATTTCAGAGTGATCTGGGTTGTGTTGACACACCCTAGTCTGCCAAGCTGCTTTTTTAATCCGTTTGAACACGACGTAACCTTTAGTAAGGTCACACGCCTTTCTTTTGTTTTGTTTACTTTTTACTATCACTCAATCTGGACTATAATACAAGATGATTGATTGATAAGCTGTTATACTTTTAAGAGCACCCCTCGGGATAAGATCCATTGAAAGATCAATATACCACACGGGTCCATTCTGTAGTTTCAACAACATGTAGAGTAAGTGCAGCCTGAAAGCCAGAGATGACCTTACTTTTGTGCTGAGGCCTGAGGGAATGCACTCGTTGACCAGATCACCAAAGCATTTATTGCTTCAAACGCAACATGTTAAATGCAATGTTGACAATTTCACATTAAAAAAGGAGAAACACTATTATGTCTTATATGAAATTAGTTTTAGGCAATGCATTACTGAAGTGAGCAAACAGAATTGCTTTATTAGTTTTCAAAATAATTTTAAAAACACAGTTCCTTCTGGTTTATACAGATGTTTTACAATCACATCAGTGAAAGAGTCAAAAAGAAAAAAATAAGTAGGTCCTCTGAATGGGTTCTTCTTTAGTGAAACGTTTCGTCTCTTCTCCAAGAGACTTTTTCAGTCTGACATCAGTGAAAGAGGTTTTGATGACACTGAGGCAAAACTATTTTTAAAAAAGGGTGTTTTAAAATATTTTGTAAAACATTAAAAGGTATTAAATGAAGTTAGCAAAAACTGAGGGCATTAAATGTATTTAATGGACATCATCTGACAAGGTATTAATTTTTATGAACAACTTTCCAACTATACATATTTCCCCAGTATCTCCTAAGTATGATAGAGTATTAGAGCCACACAACGAGATTTTTTTAATTTACAAGATTAAAGTCATAATATTATGAGAATAAAGTTATAATATTAAGAGAAAAACGTTAGAATATTCTGAAATTAAAGTTGTATTATTACCCTTTACACCAAAAAGCATGCAGTTATCACTGCATTAAAAAGAGGAATGTTGAGCAACTTGTCAAGTTGTTTTTTGCTTAAAATAAATAGTTAATCTTTTAGCAAAAATTACTCAAAAATTTACATAAAATTAGGATTCAGACCAAACAGTAAAGTATTATTGTAACCAACAAGACAAATTAAGTCATATCTCTGGATAAGTTTCTGATATCAGAATGATTCAAGTATCAAAATGTATCTTTTAAAGCCAGGAATCTGAAAATGTGATTAGTTCATTTTGACCAAATTTGACTTAATCCTCATTTCGATATGATGGGTCACATATTATGACTTTATTCAAATAATATTATGACTTTATTGTTGTAATAATAATTTTTAAAAATCTTGTTGTGTGACCCTAATACTCTGTCGTAACTAAGAATTCCTTCGTTATAATAATAAAATAACTTTTTGTCTTGGGTTAGGGTTAAATAACAAATAATTGTACATTGGTCAGTGTTTTTATTGAGCTGAGTAGGAAAATGGCACTAATTTATTATTTTGTGATTAGTTACCCCACATTTAAGTTCAAGAGGTTGCTGTTTCAGTTCAGTCATGTTGGTATAAAAATATTTTTATGGTATTAAAAAAAGGAATACATTTAACATAAAAATTTCTGTAAATACCCTGTAAAAAAGGTCTCACAAAAACAGACATTGTCTGTTCATGGTACTCTATTTTAGTTCCGTATTTGACAACATGTATTGTGAACAGAATTTGTTAAAGAAAAAAACAATGAAAAAATAAAAGTCAGAGATGAAAAAAAAATCAATGACAGCTTTTAACCTTCTTCTATACAAAATGGCTTGTTAATGGCATGCCTTCAAACAAATCAATACAAAGATCTATTTTGTTGTGTAATTTTATTTGACTCTTTTTCAAATAGCATTCATTCCATTAACAACATTGTCCAGCAGGTGGCTCTGCTCTGACATGTTTGTCCTCTGCTGAAGACTGTGGTTCACAAAATCTCAGGGAAAATGGTGATAATGACTATTATTTTATGTCAAAAAATTAAAGATGAACTTAATTGAACAAAGTTTACAATTTATGGCACGATTTTGTGTTCGCAAAACAGTAAAATATCTTTGGTAAACTATTATAATTTGTAATCACAGAAGTAATCAAAGCCAAGCATTAGTTAAACCCTAAAGCCAGTTGGAAAATCAACATATTTTGGATGACTGCGGGGTCCCAGTGCAGGGATAAATGTCTCACTTGTGAGGTGAGTGGTCCCATTGTTTGGATGTAAGCAGCCTCAAACAAATACGCAGGCTGGGTGCTAATCTAACAGAATATGCAAAGCTGTACACAGTCAACAGAGAGGTTGAATAAAGGGGCTGGATAAAAAGTGGTTGGAACTCAGTCATTAGAGAAAATGCCCGAAGACTAATACAAAGCATTTGGAGCGGCTGCTTTAAGGGGACTGGTGGTTGATTAATTATATTATGAGTGAAGAATCGAGAAGGAGAGGCCGACAGATGGAGCTTGTGATCCCAACCAGAAAACCAAATAAATGAACACTTGACTAGGTAGATCATTTATTAAGGAGTCTGGTGGCTTGACGGGATAATTTCATGTTTCTGGAGGAAAATAAGTTTCTGGACTTGGTTAATCTCTTCAGAGTGGATCTACGTTTGGACAGGAGGGCACCTGCTCTCACTGAGTTCAGGTAAGAACAGCCGGTTGGCTTGTTTTGTACTTTTTTCACTAATCTTTTCTTTGTTTGCTTGTTAGAATTTCTGTAAAATAGGCACATTGTTAAAAAATGAATGTTTCCTTTAAAAAAAACTGCTTACAATTTTAACTTTGACACAATTGTAGAAGTATAAAATTAACTTATATAAATTTGTAAATGAATTCAGTTTTACACAATAAGACCTTTGGTAACACTATTTTTAGATCTAGTCAAACTTGAATTCATTTTTTCATAATAAACTCAGTAAGAATCTTTGAACGTCATTTTTTGTGTGCAATTCTTTAACAAGGTTGTGATGCAGAAAATAGCAAACAGATCCTTTTGCTTTCAAACGACTGACATTTGTTTGACTTCTTTAATAGCTGAAGATGCAAATTAAAATTTGTTTCTGACCATCAAAGTAAACAAGATATTTCTTTTGCAGCATTTGAACAGAAGTCTGAAGTGAAGCAATGGCAGCGACAAGCCCTCCAAAAGGATGTGGGTCCAACATCAGCTCCATATATTACAACCTGTGTGACCTGACCATGGTGTGGGGGGTCGTGTTGGAGGCTATTGCTGCTGCGGGTGTGATGACCTCCTTCGTCCTGTTTATCATTCTCATGGCCTCCTTACCATTTGTGACGGACAAGAAAAGAAAGGGTATGGTGGCTCTACAAGCCAGTGTTTTAGTCTTTACGTTGGGACTCTTTGGGCTTACGTTTGCCTTTATTGTGGGTCAGTACTCCACGAGCTGTGCCGCTCGGAGGTTCTTGTTTGGAGTATTGTTTTCTGGCTGCCTGGCCTGTTTGGTGATGCATGGACTGTGGCTTTCCCTGTTGAAGCGGAGCACCCGTGGACCCAGAAGTTGGATGTTGTGGCTGGGAGCTCTGGGTCTCTGGCTCGTTGAGGTGATCATCAACATTGAATGGCTTGTCCTCACCGTCAGAAGCCCATCTGGAAGAAGTGTTACCCCTTACCTCCTCTGCAGCACTACCAATGAGGACTTTGTGATGGCTCTCATTTACGTAGGGATTCTGACACTTGCTGTGGTTCTTACGGTTTCTCCATCATTTACACACAAACACAAGCAATGGCGCAGAGATGGCATTTTCATCCTGGTCACCGGGCTCCTTACCATGGCCATCTGGGTGGTTTGGATTTTCATGTACGTCCGTGGAAACCAAGTGATTGGAAACCCCAGCTGGGATGATCCTACTCTGGCTGTTGCTGTTGTGTCGAACGCTTGGGTCTTCCTCGTCTTCTATACGATTCCAGAAATTTGTCTATTGACACAAGTGAACCCAGACCAGGAGCAACCTTTTGATGTGGAGGATGTCTATCCTGCAAGGAGCCTGGTGTATGACAACGCAGTGAAGGAGCCAGAGCCAACACAGGAGAATCTTTATGTAGAGAATAAAGCTTTCAGCATGGAAGAGCCCCGGACAGGTACAGTGTAGAACACAGAGTCACTGTAATTTAGAGCATTACTCTTTTTCTTTCTGTTAAATTTTCAACAAAGCACATTTACTGCATAAATAAAAAAGTACACTTGTGTCTATTGCAAACGTACAAAAATTATTGAAAGTTTAGTCTTTTTCTGGTTTTGATAAACATTATCAAGTCGAGACATTAACTACTTGTCTGATTCTAGGATGAATCTGGATATTCATATTTATTAGGATTTCATTGTTATCTCTAAGTCATTCATTTTTTTCACCAACTACCAGTATATACTATTATGTTGGTGTACTCATACGTGTGCCAATTTAATTTTGGAGTAAAGTTTTCTTTTTGTGTGGACCCCAGGAAGAATAGTCCTAGGACTAATGGGGATCCTAGACAGGCATCATGTTTGGATAAGAAAGAGTACACTTACATGTATTTGGTGTTTGATTTTTTTTTAGCAGCTATATAAAAGCTTTTAGGCTTACTTCTTTAACTTATCTTAGCCATTTTAAGATATAAATGAAAAGTTATAGGTTCCTTAGTTATGGTAGATGACTAAAAAAACATAAAATTACTACTAATATTATACTGCTACTACAGTATAATAACTACAAATTCATCCTTGACTTCCATTTAACAGAATCCACAAAGCCAGAGTCTCCATACGGGGTTTATAATGGTCAGCGAAGTGGTGTGTACCAGCCAACAGAAATAGCCCTTATTTCTAGAGGTCTGACAATGGTGAGTCTGATTAAGATCTTTTTCATCATAAAACGTTTTTCAGCTTCGAGTCATATGTAATATTCAGTGTTTCTTTCCACAGATGGACTCCAGTTTAATGATACCTCGAGCCGTAACCCCGTCTTTGATAGCAGGGAGCCACAGGAGCTCCCTGTCTCGTTCAGTTGAGTCTTTAAACTCTCAAAGACTGTCCTGAGTTGCACATCAGGGGGGGAAAAAGCATCAGGGGTTTGTTAACAGACTTCTAAAATGTGCTCCACATTTATTTTTTATTTTTGGATATGCCTTTATAAACAGTTCAAAATTTCTTGAGGTTTTGTAGTGTTATACAATGTTTGAAGCCAGTGGTGAAAATCGCAGCTTCACACTCCTGGTTAATCAGTACTAACAACAGTTCTTCTGTTGCTCTGACTTTTTCTAAATCTAAAGTGGCGCGATAAGAAAAATATCTAGATCACGACTGAACGTTCTCCAGCATCAACATTCAGAACTGTAGCTCTTCATTTATTATTGTAAAACAGTAAACCTGGTTTAAAGGGTTAATGATTGTATGCCTAATAACTGTACACACATGTATCTAGTAAATTATTAATCTGCTTTATATTGCATGATGAACTTAGTTTCATTGATGTAAATTTTAGTATTTTATTTATTTTGTAGGGAAAAAAATGTGTCAAAAAAACATTCTAAATGTAAAAATGTATTCAGTTAACTTTACTTCTGTGCCGTGTACGAATAAATGCAACAAGGTGGTTGATGTGATATACTGAAACCTCAGTGGGACTTTTGCTGTGGCTTCAGCAGATATTTACATGTCAACCTGATAAGCCTCATATGATGCCACATGAGGATGCTGGCTGTCGCACTGCGTGCTGTAAAGGTTTTACAGGTAGGAAAATATGTAAAGCGACACTGACGTTTATATTGTTGTCAAGCTGCTGGGATAATATGAGACAAACCAACAAACAGGAAAAAAATAAAACATGCTCATTTAAGTTTCTAATATTCTAAATTCACATAAGCTGCTAATAATGTTTGGGGTGCAAATTTGAATACAAAAAGCTTTAAACAAATGAGTATGTACACCTGCTTTGACTTGAAATGAGTTATGAGTTGTCCAACTTTGCAGCACGGGCAAGCACAATTATTTGCTTAGAATTTGTTTTTCTTGCACTTGTCCACACACACACACACACACACACACACACACTGCATACTTAATAGCTTCAGAGGGAGCTGCGGCTGCCTAGCAGCAAGCTGAATCGGCTTTCCCCCCCCAATTACTCCCACCTCCTTGTACTGTCAGCAGCCATGAGCACTTGCTTGAAAAATTAAATTGATCACAAACTGCAGTTCTGTTTGAGTAAGCAAGTGGGCCAATGTTGAAAAATGCAAATATTTTAATGACTTTAGGGTTCAGTTTGAATCTAAATCACAGATCTTTTTTCTCAATTTGACTTGTAATCAAAGAACACATTTAATACATGGAATCAAACGCATTTCCTTAAAACAGTACTGTAGTTAGATTATTTTTGCCTGAAATATCCAAATACCTGCTGTGAAAAAAAGTCACTATTCACCCTGACAGAACCTAACAAATAAAGGTGTATTTATTTTTATGCAACCCTGCATGACTTTAAAAACAGATTCCTTTGATGACTGATTATTAGAAACTTCACAGAATCTAAATGTTAGCTGGTGTTTTAGTTTAATAAGATGTTAATACCTGGTCAGTGACGCACTGTGTAATGAAAAGCAGCCCCGGCAGCAAATATAAACCCCACTGAGTCTTACACATGAGCGACCGGTGGTGGATGGGCTCGGCTCAGGGGAGTCGGCGCTCCGGATCACAAGCAGCTGACTCTGCTCGGGACATTTCCTCATCACTGTGACAACAATCAGTTGACAAACACAAACGAGGAAAACAAAATGTCCAAACTGTTCAACTTTACTCATAAAACAGAGAAAACAACATAACCTAGAAACACACTAATCAGTTGATCGCTACTGAAAAGTAGCATGAATGAAATATTTGTTTTTTCCAAACAATGCTTTTCTATTTGTTCCGAGATTAAGATTTAAACAAAAGTCTTATTTATAACAACAAATCTTTGAAGGATTACAAACATAAAAATCTGCACAAAGCTGTCATAAGTACCTCACAATTAAAAAGCTTAATGTGATTTACTGTAAAATGTGTTCTGTGACATCTGACTGAATACTTTCTTTTTGAAATGATCTTTTTTGTATTTAAACCCACAATACATATAATAATAGCAACCAGGGGCTTATTTCTATGTTGGCGCATGACACTAAAATGAATACAAGTGTCCAGGAACACATCCAGGTTCAAATTATTAAGCATAAACACACACAGGTGGACTGTAAATGCAAATAAGCACACACTAGAACAGTAAGGCACTGACTAAAGTTGTGTGCTTTTGCAACCTTGTTTAAAACAAACATGATTATCAAAGTGTCACATAAATGATGTTTATTATTAATCACATATTAACAGCCTGTGGACGCACATTTAAATATTTCTCTAAAAAATGACTGTTATTGTGATAAGAATCCCACTTTAGCTTCAAAATGTCAGTCTGTGGGGATAATTTGTTCTGCAGATCACAGCTGCAGTGCCTGATTTAAGAGACTTATTTTTATTTTTTTACATAAGTTCTACCCCACTCAATGTTTGAAACTTGCTGCCTTGGTTTGCTGCTGCTTCCGTTTCTTCAGCTGACGGTACGCCTCGACGACTCGTTGTCTCTCCTCCTCCACCAGTCTCTGTCTGGCCATGGAAGGTTTAGCTGTAGAGGCTGTGGTGTGGCCCAGCAGAGAGGTAAGAAGCAGGTCCTTTGATGCTTTCTGATTATAACAGGTAGAAGATAAAACCCACGGTTAAACACTTATCTGGGCGTTAAAAGCAGCAAGACAACAGGTGGTTACTGCATGAGAGTGTTACCTTATGTCTGACTGGAGCTTTTTTGGGTTTGGCACTTAGTGATGGTGGGGCCATGGCAACTTCACCAAAGGGAACATTATCTATTGAAAAAAAACAAAACAAGCAAACATATTTCATGTTTCCAAAAGTAGTCACAGAATAGAATAGATAGGTACACCCTGGACAGGTCGCAAGTCCATCACAGGGCTTAAAATATTAGCGTGTAAAAATTACTGAATGGTCAAAAGACATGCCGCTTCTCTGATGAATTGTTGCTAAACACCATCAGACATATAAAGGAGACACGTCATGCTTTTAAATCCTTGTTTTTAACATTTAAATCTTTCAGTTGGGGTCTATATAAAGTGGAAGTGAATTATTTCTTATTGTAACTCACAAACCCCTCTTTCACCCTTTTTCTGAGTCAGTGTTTTTCAACCCTGGTCCTCAAGGCCCACTGCCCTGCATGTCATGTTTCCCTGCTTCAACACAGCTGATATCAATTCATAACTGATTAACAGGCTTTTGATGAACTGCATCATCTGAATCAGATGTGTCAAAGCAGGGAGACCTCTAAAACATGCAGGGTAGTGTGCTTTGAGGACCAGGGTTGAAAAACACGTTTCTAAGGTGTGTATCAGATCAACTCGTTTTGAGGCTGTCTCTTTAAAACCAAACGAGTGTCTTCACACCCCTAAACAAACCTCTAAAACATGCAGGATAGCAGCCCTAGAGGACTGGCTAAAAGATTAAAGGGTAAACATTATGAAAAAGTGATAAAGTAGATGTATTCTTCATACTACTCACACATTCTTACCTACAAACATTTCTCTCTCTGTTTTGTCTTCTTTTCTGTCCAGCTTCTTCTGTTGCAGCTTGTTCTGTCTCGTTTTAGCATACCTGTAGATAAACATCAAACACAATTAACATGGTTCAAGCCTAAATCAAAATTACAATTTATTTTACTGTGTCAACACTAAAGTTCACGACATGGAGGTCAGTGTCTTGTAGTCCTGAGGCTGCAGGTTTAAGCCCATGTTAGGCATGTGGTGTAAAACAACTACAAATGTAAATCACTGCAAACTCACTCCTTCTTTTTCTCTGACTTCTCCTTGCCTGCAGGTTTTTCCTGTTTGTCAGCATCAAGCTCAGGCTTTCTGTCCACTTGGTTCTTTGAGAGGAAGAGGACATATTTTGTCTCATCCTCCATGCGTCTCACATAAGCACCATCACTCTCACGTGAATTCCTACTGAACTGTAGGACAGGTAGGTCTGCATCTGAAGCATCATATAGCTTTAAGTGAGAGGAGGAGGCTAGAAAGATAGAGAATACACCAGGTTAGTCACTAGTTCCAATAGAAACAATGCTTCATAGGCGTCTGAAAAGTTTTCTGCTTACCTTTTCTGAGCTTTTTAGATCCCAAAGATCCAGCTTTCATTTTGTCTTTGCTCTTCATTATCTCTCGAAGTCTGAAAGGGATGTGTTCGAGATGGTCCTTCTCGTTCTTGGGTTTCCCATCTCTTTTCTGCGTCTTTTTACTAAAACCCCCCCACACATAATTAAAAAATGTTAATACTGGAAGGCAATCTATTGCAAACTTCTCTTTACAAGTTGCAATAAACTCTTATGTATGGCTGATCAAAACGAGCTAATAGCTGAACCTACTAGCAAGCTAACTTAGCATTATATAATTGCATGTTTGTTTCATCACGTTACCTCAAATTCTGTCCGGCCTTTTCCTTTTGATTTTCTGCCTTGTTAATTTTATTCTTCCTTTTTTTCCCCATGACTGTCCACTACATTCACAACACACGACACGTGGTACAGCATGTAGCATTCAACTTCCGGACTTTAACTTTAGGTGAAAAAAAAAAGAAGACGTCTCACTCTGTTAGTTTTTCCGAGAACTGAGTGTCGAAAACATTTATGGCGTTCATTGACGTCTTTATTCAGAAAAGTTTCTCGTAGTTAACCGGTCATTACGGACTAAACTGCTTTCTTTGAGTCAATTTTCTAAATTACAGACGATCTTTCCTACGATAAATATGTTGATTCATTAAAAGGTTTGTGACGCTTTAGTTTCACCGCTAGGTGGAGACAAAACACAATACTAGGGTTCAGAAATAATTTTGATCGTGAGGAGATGATGCTGGTAGGACAAGGGAAGAGGTAAAAATGCATTATTAAATGTTTAAAAATAAAAGTAGGAAAAACAGAATAAAAATACAATATTAAACATGAGCAAAACATGTAACAAATTATTGGATGCAGATGTTCATTAAGCAGCAGAGCACATGTACAGTGGGGAAAATAAGTATTTAGTCAGTCACCAATTGTGCAAGTTCTCCCACTTAAAAAGATGAGAGAGGCCTGT
>JARVGW010000194.1:11991686-12006309 GCA_031762495.1 Anablepsoides rubrolineatus
TGGGCACCAGTGACCCACGTGACCCTGAAAGGAATAAACGTGTACAGAAAATGGATGGATGGATGGATGGATGGATGATTATTAGTATTTTATCAGTTACTGATACTGAGCAAGAGAAACATTTTTGTAAAAAAAACATGAATATAAATGAGACATTCTTTAGGACATTCCATTTTTATTATTTTATTTTTATTTATTTATTTTTTTTGATAAACATTGTTTAAATGGCTCAAACAAACAAAAGAAACAGGTTGTCCTGGTGGCTACTTAAGACAGATTAGCAGATTAGCTTCTACCTATTGTAAAAAAATGATGAATGATGTTTAGCTGTGTTTATTTTATTTAACCTTATTATTATTATTATTATTTTATTTTATTTGTTTTTATTTTTACAAGTCCCCAAAACCTTAACTGATAAATTTATTTGAGACAATAATTTAATTTTGCTTTCTTTTGGTCAACAGTTGGGTCTGGTTGTTTGTAATGTTGTGATTCTTGCTAATACAGCTTCCTGTTTTGGAAAAGGGGGGTTGGTGATACTACATTTCAGCCTTCCAGCTGCCTGCTCATTTGGTATTTTGTTCTTTTGGGGGTGGCTTTTATTTTATTTTATTTTACTTTAATTTAATTTTGTTTATTTTCCTTCATTTTATTGCAACTTAATTTTTGGTTTGGTTCATTTTATTGTGTTTAATTTAATTTGATTTAATTTGGTTTTTTTTTTCCTTTCTTTATCCCTCATGGGTAAACAAAGTCTGGTATGAAAAGAAAAAAAAACCTGTTCTACATAACAGAGTTTCTGTAAAGCTTTCAGTTTTTGTTTCTGTTTACTCTCATCCCATTTTTCTATTTAAGGTGCAGTTTTAAAAATTTATTAACATTTGGAGAGACAAGGTATGGTCAAAATAAGCATATTTTAAGAAGCACCTATATGAAGCTGTTTAACAAAGCTCGAAGCATGCTTGTTATTGTTGGTTCTAAACCTTTAAGTGATTGCTCACAATTAAGTGTACTGCAATACAACCAAAAAAAACTAAACTGTAAAAACACAAGCAAATTTAATTTAAAGATGTTGTTCTGGGCAGAAAACGTTAATTCTTACTTTATGTTTGCAGGAACCCATCAATCCCTGAAGACTAACAAGAAGAATGTTGGTACAGAAATTGTATTTTAAAATTCTTAGGATGTTTACAAAACTGTTTAGTGACTTTAGATGAATGATATGTGGACAGCTTTAACTGCAGTGAAGAAATGTTCACAATAAAAATTAAGAAAAAAAGCAGAAGTAGTTGTGTTGAGGTTTTTGTCACGGTATAAATCACTGTGATACGTACTCATTGGAAGACCTGCCCCCCCATGTTTTACAGTAATAAACTGCAGAGTCCTGCTCCTCTATAGTTTTAATGTTCAAACGATAATCTGATGTTGACTGATGAGTAGATGTGAACTTTGGAGATGAAAACCCAGAACCATAAATAGGTGAGCTGTCTGTATGGTGATACTTCAGCACAAACTGAGGAACTCCTCCTAGACTCTGTTTATACCACCAAATAGGATAACCAGTAACAGGTCCCACTTCCAGGTTACAGTCCATGGAGGCTGTGTCTCCTTTCCTCACCAACACATTTGGCTTCTGGGTCACCAGCGTCACACCACTCACACCTGGAAACAACAAGATGACATGAAGTGAAGAGAAACACACAGACTGATGGATCCAACATGAGGAAGTCCTCCTCCTTACATGTTAGAGCAGTGATGAGAGTGCAGAGGCTCCCCAGCATGTTGTCAGTGTGAGCTGAGAATGATGTGGAACTTGGAAAGTGACCTTACTGCTGACAGATCAGAGAGTTTAGAGGATGAGGAGAGGAGGTGCTGGAGGAGCTGTTTAATACAACACTGAGGCTGACAGGGACTGACTGGAGGAGGAGCTTTGAAGAAATATGCATCATGTGATGAGTTTTCTTTAGACAGAAATCATTTATTCTCTGTATGAACAGTTGTTTCTTGTATTTTTCCTGTCTTTCTTAAGATAATTAGATCTGTCCTGCTACCTTGTGGCTAAATGTGATATTTTTCACTATCTTACCTAGTTAAGGTAGTTCAGCAAATGAAATCTACACACTGTCCACTGGACATCATCCTCACTGCGATATTCAAACAACAAGTCTCTTGGAGGAGAGAAGAAACGTTTCACTAAAGAAAAACCCGTCCAGAGGACCTAGTTATTTTTTTCTTTTTTACTTTTAGATAAATTGTTACATTTTTTTCTGATTCTCCTTTTCTGCAGGGCTTAACACAGTGATTGAACTTGCATGAAAGTGTTTGTCGTTTCACACCAGATCTGCTTCCTGCTACAATCTGGGCTCAAACCTGCAGTCTCAGAACTAGAGGACCCCAGAGGACCACTGAGCTACTGCAGTCCCCCAACAATAAAGGATGAATAATGACCCAAAAATGATCTCCTACAAACAGAATGTGTGAACTGTTGGATTAAGAAAGATTAAGCAAAGTAAAATTGTTTTCATCTTACTCTAAATCTCTGTGTTTTTAATGACAGAGGAGTTTTACACCAATAAACAGCAGGAGATAAAACCCAGAGCCTATAGCTGTACAGTGAAATCCACCACTAATCTGTTGATACCAAAAAGCAGCAGTTTCAGTAACAGATAGCTCACAGTCCACAATATCTAGCTCTCCTTTTCTCGCTGTCACACCACTCACACCTGGACACAACAAAACCACATGAAGTCAGGAGAAACTCACAGACTGTAGTTTCAGAAAATAAGCTGAAGATTTGGTTGCTGCTCTCGTGTGGTTTTGTTTGTGCATCCATGTGTGCATTTTTCTGTTTAAACCTGCAGAGATCCAATGCTGCTCTCTAGCGTAGTTTAAGATAAGTGACTCTAACTCTGGATACATTTTTGTCATCCAGCTGTGGCCACAAACAATAATTAAACATGTGTTCCTCCAACTAAATGTGT
The DNA here is from genome assembly GCA_031762495.1 of Anablepsoides rubrolineatus. NCBI lineage: Eukaryota > Metazoa > Chordata > Actinopteri > Cyprinodontiformes > Rivulidae > Anablepsoides > Anablepsoides rubrolineatus. Next base: position 11,994,668 of record JARVGW010000194.1, read on the forward strand.
GCATTTAAATTCCTTTAGAACTTGTATAAATATAGTTTAAAACCATGTTGAAAAATATATCTGAGACATTACAGTACAACAAACAGTATGTGTAAAAAAGGGAAACTTATATTTCAACTATTAGACAGGGTTTTGATCTCAAGTCATGACTATTAGTGCTAAAAACATCTCTGTCATACTGTGTGTGGCCACTTGGTTGTGTAAAAGAGCAACTAGGGGACGAATAAAATTGTATTTAGGAAACAGAAACAAAATCTGATAACTAAAAAAAGTTTTTAGAATTGTTTTAAATTTTTGCAGTCTTTTGAGAAGTAAATATTAGATCCTGTTTGTTTTATATTGAGCAAACTAAGCTACCACCTTAATGAAATACATATTTTAATCATTTATTCAGAAAAAAATGACAAAATAAATAAAGACAAAATATAAATGTGAAAAAGAAGATCTGAACTTGTCATAGCAGACATGATATCTATAAAACAGTTTTACATAATTATATTCCAATTATGTGCAGGCAAGGTTTTTGATAATTTGTTCATTTTTAATCTGGATTTATTTTTTAATAACAACAAAAAGCAGTCTAAATTAAACCACAAAAACAGAACATCAAACTCTGAAAATAGTAGCCTACTTCCAAACAATACACAAATAATCAACAATAACAAAGCTACCACAGAAACTAGACTTTTTAAAACTTTAAACTGTTTTTATTTTAATTTAGTTTTTTTTTTTTTTTTTAGTTTATTAGTTTATTCATTTCAATTAAAAACAAAAATTTTTTCAATACAACAAAAATAAACATAAATATCATAAAATGAAAGGAAGCAGAAGAAGAAAAAAATCAAATTTACAAATAGTATAACTATATTTTTATTGTTTTGTGACATATTGAGAAAAAAAAGTCTATTTGCAGCTGCGGTTCTACTTCCAGGCGCTTTAGTTTTATTTTGAAAGGTGCGACCAGAAACACTAATTTTCTATGTCGCCTCACATCAAAGGAAAATGTCGCTCAGTTCGTCGAAACCAAAGCTGAGACTCGAACATGAAACGTGGACCTTCAGGTCTGTGAAACCTGTCAAAAAGCGGCACGAGGCGCCCGGTTTGGACCGACCTGTGGGCCGAGATTTATTCTGAAAGGCACGCAAACAGGAAGTGAGCAAATGTTTGGATCTGTCAAGATTTTAGTCCAAAAAAAAATTGGTCCAGAGAGAAAAACGAATTGTTCCCACCTGGTGAACGAGAGGAAGGCGGCGCGTTGCGGGTCTCTGGTTGTCAAACAAATGAACAAACAGAGAGAATGAAAAACAAAATGACAACAACCGCAGTTCACATCTGTCTGTAATGTGCTCGAGCTGAAGGTGAAGCAGGATTGTCGCGCGCGGCTCTCTGGTAAAGGTGCGATGGAAGAAAATGCGCATTAGAATTTTTCCTTCAGGTCAACTGGATCTCAGCAGCACCTGAGTCAGGGTTGGATTTTTCTCCCCCTGTCCTCTTGTTTTTATTCGTCCTCTGGTTTGTGGACTTGTGTTGTGCAGCGCAGTGAGGAGGAGGATGGTCTTTGCCCTTCATCTGATTGTCATGTCTTCGGCGTTTTTCAACCCCAGCTTCGCCTTCAGCTCCCACTTTGATACAGGTAAGAGTCAGACTGAGAGGGAGATGATAGGGATGCTTTTCTTTTATTTTTCATAAATCTGCAGAATGACTCAATGTTTTTATTATTATTATTATTTATATGTGCTTATAATTGTCTTAGACCTTTTATTGTTATCATAAAACACAAAAATCTAGCTGAGCTCAGGGGTGGTGGTTCTTCCTCCAAGCAGCCACTCAGCTCGGTGATAAGAGGGTTAAAAGTTCTATCTGCACTAAATCTGCATAGTCCCACACATGCATCAATGCAGCTGTGCATGCATGCATGTGTGTGTGTGTGTTTTATCAGGTGCACACATGTTACATGACAGCACTGAGGTGCACGGTCCAGCTGTTTGAGTTTCCTTTTAGATGCTGTGTTTAATCATCCTCCGGTTGTCAGGGTGACGAGGGTCCCTGGCAGAGACGATGCCCAGGTGTTGCTGCAGTGCTGTGGGACCACACGGAGCAGGTCAGCCAGGCTGTGCCGGTTGGGGAGGAGGTAGGGGGTCGGGGTCCAACTGGAGCAGAAGAAATAACTGTGTGTAAATGTAAACAGGACTAAAGAGAGAGTCTTCCCCCTCTATGCTGAGCATACAAATGACAAATGAGCTCAGTGCTTCTCAAGTTTCACTCTTCATGTGTCCAACCCAAACCTCGCTCTCTGACTAATCTCTCACTCCCTTTTTGGTCCACCTGCACCCTCCTCTTCCTCCCTGCACGCCCTGTTCTCTCTCTTATGCGTTTGCACTTTTGTAGGGTGCAGTGGCTCCAATTAAAGGGGCTTCCATTTAAAACGAGCTTATCTGCAGAACTATCTTACCCCGGTGTATATGCAATGTTCCAGAACATTTAGAAAATCCCAAAATATTCCAGAATCACCAATATAAGATAAATCTGATAAAGCTTGAGTAAACCATACTCGAAGTATACCTAAAGATAGGCGACAAAAAGGTCAGTGTCATGTTTGGAAAACAGGTACAGAGGATGCTGAGGTGGCTGGTCCTGGTTCTGTGAAGTCCAAAGTGAAACAGAGCTGCCTCACAGGACGTTATTAAATGAATTATGGCTTAAACACCTGCTAACAGCTCTCCTGGGCTTACAAATATATATTTGGATCGTCTCTCCAGTCCTGATCTAGACTCCTAAAAGAACGAAGCTTCACCAGATCCTTTTGCTCCCTAGTAATTAGACTTGAAATCAATGTTGCTACGGCGATGGGAGTGGGCGTGTCAGAAGGGGGGCTATCCTCTCTGTAGCCTGCAGTTAGGAAAGAGAAAAAACCTTGTCCTTTTAAAGAGAATAGTTACTCTCAGGAAGAGACAAATGTGATCAATACGAATAAAAAGATACATGTAAGTAAAGTGACTGCTGTATCAGATGCTCCCACCATTTTTTTTTTATCAGAGCTGTTCAGTTGGGTTTTGCACGCATGGTCTGAGTTCATTTGACATCAAAGCTCAAGTGTAGACAGCGTTTGAACTTTTGCACCCCTCAAGCTAACCTCCACAGCTGCACTTCCTCCCTGCGCTCCAGGCTGTGTGAGAACAGAGTGTGCTCTACCTCCACACACACACGCACACGCACACACACACTCCCACAATCACATACATCCAGATTTATAGGGAAAAACAGCCACCGGGCCAGGTCTTCATCATATTTCATGGATTTCTATAAGCCACCGTCAGGAACAGGCACACACTAACAACACTGCAGAGGCATGTTTCACATGACCAAGCTGGGGTCTGCTATCTGTGGCATTCTGCACCAACTGCATCTGGCTTCATATAACTTCAGCACCACGGAGAGTTCTCTCGTTTGCCATAGGAGAACGTGAAGGTGGATGCTCTGTTCACACGTGACGTGGGTTGTTTTACCGCCTGGAGGGGGAGGCGATGGAGAGACTGAACTGCAAGGGAGCAGCAGTACATGCTGACGGTGCAGCACCGTGGGAGTTAGTTTTTCAGCACTCTCTTCTGATGCCTGGAGGTGGCAGTGGCATCAAGGCTCAGGCTTTGTGTCCCTCTCGCGCCCGGCACTACAGCATGCATGGTGCACCTTCTGCATGCAGGAAAGGCCCTACACGTGCACGCGTCAACATACACGCCGCTGCAGGCTGCAGTCGTTTATATCAGAGAAATAAAAAAAATCACTGAGCTCCTCCCTTTGATTCAGTCAGAACAAGCCAACCACTGCTGACTGTTTGATTATTCATCTACCCATGTGTCGCACAGAGCACTTTGCTTGTGTAGGTCTGCCTCTGGAGGGGGGACTGGAATAGGAATAAAGTGGATTAAAGCAGCGAGGGGGACTTTTCACGTCGTCGGTGTGCTCTCAGTGTAAAGACGCGGTGGCTCTTGGTTTTCTTTTTGTTCTAAATGTTGGAGGCTTGTTCATGTGAGGAGCAGAGGAGGCATGTAGTGTTTAATTTATTATCAAGACGAGCAGAGTTTTCTTGTCTCTGCTCTGAATTATTAAGCTCTGGAAAGCAATTTACTAACATCTCACACGGTGGAGGATAGGTCTGGAAAGTTAGCTAGACCTTTTATGATCAGTTAGCCTTCAAAATAAAAGTTGGGAATCAGTCTCAGCTACTATTTTTGCTCGGTATCTGTAAAACATTCATGCGTTAGCTAAAATCCCTTTGCTGCAGCAGCCATCTTGAATCAGATTATCTCCAAATTTGTTCTATGGCTCGAGATATTTTGCTAAAAGACAAACATCAACATGCATAAAAAGCATAGTCATTATCGCTCTGCCTTCACCCGTAGGTGATAAAAATGAATTGACAGTAACTCGCCATATTGTTGCACCGTTTGCACTTCTGTTATTTCCTCACACAAATAACAACCCTCTCCCACGACACACACCTCTGCTTAAACACACACAGCCTTTGTCTGCATCACGAGAGTCTGACTGAAATGTCATCTTAAGTTCATTCCAAACACATACTTGAGAAATGCTTTTGTCAGGCAGATGCGTCTGCATGTGGCTCGCACACGCATCTAATTTGTGTTCATCAGCCGGAGCTGTAAACACGCGAGGCTCCTGGAATGTGAGTGGGGGGAAATGTGCTGTGTCAGCAGATACTCTGATACAAAGCATGCTAAGTTATGTGACTGAATGTATTGGTACATTAATGGAAATTAAATGTGTAGTACAGTTTATTTGAATATAACAAATATAGCAAAGAAATGGTTCATGTTATCCAGCCTTTTTAAAACAGAAATGTTTATTTCAGTGGTCATTAGCTCAAATTTATATTCAGTTTTTTTTTCCTTTTACACCCATGGCGGACTTATGATTAAATCATTATCATTAAAATGCAAAATAATTACAGATTGCAATATTGATTACTGCTGTGCTAATAACAAAACAACGGGGCATTTTATGTTGCACTCAAGTTGTTAAATAAGGAGCTTAAATTAGTTTTGGGCTGAGGAATAATTCAGTCTATATTATCATCTGTTCAAGTGAGTGATCAGGATCAGATCAAAGTATTTATTTAGTTTGGCAGAATTTACTGACTGCATCAACATGTCTGATAGAGCAATCTGTTGATAACTCAGTTGTGGTTATTAAACTTTTGAGACACGTGCCACCGGTATAGGATTTTTTTTTAAACAGTCTTTTTTTATTGTGTTCCCATTTCTCAGTAAAAAATCAGTTGGATGGATTTCAATCAAAATTTCAGAAAGTAATCATTGGATGCATGACTCATTACCTAGGCAGGTCCAGTTCTAGATGGCTGCCACAGCTAATCAATATTAGTCAGATTAGCAGTAATTATAGCTTTGGCTGCTACTTTTTTATTTATTTTTTCTGGTTGCACATCTGAAGTATGACCTCTAAGTTATTGTGTGTTTTATTAATTTATTTTAGGTTAGAATCAATACGTGCACTGAAATGGTCCTTTGGTGTTGAACTTTGTAAGTAATCAATAATAAAAGGATTAAGATGCAAAGCTCATCAGTTATAGTTATTGAATATTAGGAGTTATGCTCGTCTGCAAACACAGTGCTTCCAGTATTCTGCTACGGGTGAATTATTATCAAACTGTAGTTACGGTAAACATATTATTCAGAACTGAATTCAAAAATCTCCGTTTTATAAAGGGAACATAAGTAGCAAAATATTTATTTAATGTGAAAAGACGTCTTTGTTTTACATTAATAGTTTGGTAAGCAGCTGATTATATAATGGTTATAACAGGATATCTTAATGCTTCTGTTTTATTTGTGCAAATCAAGGATTTAGATTGAATATCCACCTTATTAATGATTCATGGCAGTAGCACCATTCTATTGATTTCCTTGTTTGTTTTGTTGGTTAATCGGACAGATTAATGCTTAAAACCTGTCCAGCGTAGGCAGAGTTGACGTTCCCTCCGTTCTCTTCCCAGCGTCTTTCTAACCGGGCTTTCAGGAGACGAACATGACAGGCGTGTAATGCTGATCTATAGTGGTCCTCCTGGGCTTTCACTCCCAGTTAATGACAGTTATCATGGTTGTCTGCGGACCGGCCCATCTCCGTGCCAGCTGCAGTCGTTCACGGGGAGCGAGCGTGGAGATGGGCAGGGAGGAAGTAAATGGCTGGAGGAAACCATATCCCACCATTAATCATGTTTGGCTGCCCCCCTCACTCACACTGTGCTTCTTGAGTGTGACATCTGTGCACAAATGTGTGTTTACAGGCCTCGATCTCTACACATCCCTCTGGCATGTACTTCTCTGTCCTGCTTCTTTAGGTCCCTCTGTCCTCATTGTAAGGCACCTGTTTGTCTTTTTTAATGCAGCCTAATAGGAGGTGAAACTTAATAAAAAAAAATTAAAAAAATATGGATTTCATACCAATGGAACAGAGCTACTATTAGACACATTTGATCCTAACTAACTGAAATGTTTCTGCTGCCATCCAAGGCTACGCTTCTCTTCTTGTTTTCTGCCGGTCATTCATCTCTAATATTGGCTGTGTTTTTGTGCCCAGTCAGGGCAGATGGAGCATCTTGTTTGCCCCTGCAGCACTGTCCTAAATGTAAATGCATCCTCAGAGTGAGATGAAATGCTTCTTTGCTCTGACGTACTCGCCGTCTGCTCGTGTCTTTCTTTCCTTGTTTGTTTGCAGCCACGTTCACTTGTGCAGATCATGAGAAGACAGTGGAAGCGAACTGGCTAGCTTGGAGTTTTGCTGACATTAACCACATTATTATCACCATGGCTGCATTTTTAAAGTCATGTTACATGTTATGCATTATGTGAAATGTTGAGTTGGAGCCTCTACTTCACCCAGGTATGCATAAAGACGGTTTTCTAATCCCAAAAGTTGCACAATTCATGTCCCTTTTTGTACATAATCTACTGAATACTAATTTCGTTTGGAACTGTGCTCCACTCTGCCTCCTTTTCTTCACCTGACTCTTTCTCAAGACGTTTTGATTGCAGTTGTGTGTGGCTTGGCACACCGCCCACTCTGCAGGTCCCTTGGTCAAAACCAAAATCTGGTGTGTACTTGTGCTCGTGCGTGCTGGGGGAAAAAAAAGGAAACATTTGAAAAGTAGTACAAATTAAAAAGAGAAAAAGAGAGTACACAGAGAAGAGCTACAGCGTCTAGTAGGGAGAAAGTTTCTCCTAATCAAAGCAGACGATTGGCACGGTGTCATTTTTTTTTTCTTGTGGATTTTGTGTGTAGGCGAAACAAAACCCCCTCTGCTCTCATTTATCACAGAGTCAAAAGTTAGACTTTGTATGCAGTGTAATAGGTTTCCTGTGTGGGTCCATGTCCTGATGTTGGTGTGTAAGCAGGAACATATGGCTGAACCCTGCAGAGTGAGGGGGTGATCGTAATCGCCTCATCAAAATTTGATTTTCCCTCGGTCCTCTTCGCCCAAATTTTCTGTTCATTTAAAACCGATTTGTTTGATACGTAATTATCTCCTGCATCGTGAGATTTGGAGTTCCTTTATTATATTCCACTGGCATAAGCAGATAATGTTTTCTTGTCTGTGTGTGTTAAGATGTTAATTCGTCTCTACTGTTAGCAGGTTAGCAAAATATCTCATGAACCACAGGACAGATTTAAATGAAACTCTCAAATGTTTTGTGGCTGTATTTTTTTCTTATTTTCTATAAGGTGCAGACATATTTCCTTATGTTACTGTGACTCGTTTTAATCAGCATTTACAAACCTTTTTTTCCCTGCTGAGCTGGTGAATTATCAGCCCTCAGCTGTGGTACTAAATGTCATTACTTTTCTAAAGCTAGTTTCTAATCATGTTGCCATCAAACAAACAAAACCCACATTTTAAGAAAGATTACTTTTCCTTGGCCAATTAAATTTCAACTTTCTTCTTCCATCCCTTCATCCTCCAGCGTCCCCCTCCCTGTCAGCCTGAGTTATGGAGGTGGCAGGATGTTGACGCTGCTCTGCCCTCCTGTCAGTTATGTTGCTCATCTCCCTCCAGTCCTGGAGAAACCATTTTAATAAAGCTGGTACGAGCCCGGCTTTAAGTGCTTTATTTTCATTTCTCCGTTCGGCTGGTGACGTAATGTGTGCTTCTCAAATATTTATGGAGGAACGAGGGTCGTCACTCTGTTCCCAGATCTCCTGAGTAGTGAGATGAATTCTTAAAATGCCACAGTTATGAACATAGTGCCTCTGGTTTTCCTCTGCTTGACTACATTAAACAGAAGTAAGAAAAGCTATAAAACCAAATGGGGACAAATGGGGATGTATTTCTATATTCTGTCCTATTTTCAAACTTTTTGGCTTTGAAATAAATGCTGAAGACTACAAATGATATAAAGATCTGCATTTTTTTTTACCAATTGTCCCTGGGGGTTCTTTTGACTCTTGTGTCTCAGAACCTTTAAACAGACATGTATGTATCAACACATTCCTGTGTAGGAGAGGAATTCACAGGAGTTTTGGGTATGACTCCATTTCATCTTTTTTTTCACTCAGCTACTACGGATATCTAAAGAGACAAATGATAGGAGACTATTTTAAACCTGTTTCCTTGACTTTCATACACACAGTCACTCATCAACACTTAACTAACAATATTGCCATTTTCTATTATTACAACTTTTGACTTTTAGGAAAGAGCAACATTTGTTCCTTTTTAAGTCTTAGAGGTTCAGACATTATTGCTCAAAAAATAAGGAATGTATATCTCCTCACACACGTCATGCCAGAGTTTAAAATTGATTTTATATTGAGAAATTATACAGTTGTAGCTATTTTGGTCAATATTATTATGTGAAAACCAGGCTTCTAGTAGTATTTTGGAAGAGGGCATCAACACTTTAAGCCAGAACCCCCCCCACCCCCCAGCTGAAGAAGTTTACGCGTGGTTTACTTGGTGAAAATCGTTACAAACAGATTGGGAGTAGAAATTGTGAAAACAACACTACACTACAACAGCTACTAATTGCTATCCACCTCCTCTATCCAAGCGGGTGCATTTTGTTCAAGGGTCTTCCTCTGGCTTTAGACAATAAGCACACTGCTTTACAAAGTTTACAAAATCTACGTAAAGTTATAGGAGTGGAGATTGTGAAAGCAACACCTACAGCTACTGAATCTGTCAAATCACTTTCCACTTCATCTATCTAATCTGGCACAATTTACTCTGTTTTCCTCTGGCTTCATAAAATAATTATGCAGTTTATGAAAGTTTACAAAATTTATGTTGAGTACAAGAAAAAAAAAAGAAACCCTCCACAGATCTACTGACCAGCATAGTGCCCTGAGGCATCGCCACATAAAAGAAGGTGTTGGAAAACCAAACAGGGCATCATTATGATGTCCCAGTGCTCCTCTGGCTTAATGCCTGGTGCACACTCATGACATGTCATGCTCAGACTGTATGTTGTGAAGGACTCTCTGCTACAGGCATCAAACTTTAGCTGAGTATCTTTTAAAACAAATTAATTTTTAGTGGAAGAGTTTAAGTATCTGGGTGACTTGTTCACAAGTGATGGTAGGATGGAGGAGGAGATGGATCCAGATTGGGGCCTGATCCTCAGTAATGAGGGTGTTACTTCAATCAGTCATGGTGAAGAAAGAGTTAAAAGGCTGGAAAGTGTTACTGGGGAGAGGGATGTCTAGGTTTGTCTCGTAGACCTGTTGCCTCCATGACCCAACTACGGAGAAGCAGCATTTAAGGATGAATAATTTATATCGTTTTTTTGTGTTGGATAATGTTAATTAGCTGTGGCAGTCATTTAGAATAGGATTGAATCAAAAGGGTAATCAGTTGTAAATGTGTTTATGTTTACTTTCAGAAAATTTCATTAACATTTGTCCGGTGGTCAGTGAGATATTTTGCTAACAATCAGCCAGATGTGAAGGATAAAAGGTTGTTCTTTTACACTTTTAGTAAAAAGTAATTCATCACATTTTTAACAGAATTTGAGTTAACACTGTATTTTAACAATTTCAGCAACATGAATAACATTTGTCTTTGTAGTGACTGATGCGTCATAGTTAGCTTAGGTTTGGTAGCTCCTCAGGTTTAGCCCAGACAAGATTTTTTTTGTGAGAACTTAGCCAACCAAGAAGGAAGTGGAAATTGATCTAGTGAAGAGAAGAGAAAAAAACATTTTTTCTTCAAAATGAAGGGGAAAAAAAGCAGAAATGACTGCAATTTATCAACTGAATAGCTTGCAGGCCATGACAGCCACCCTAACAGCCTCCTCCTGAAATTACAGCACATGCACAACTTTTTTTATGTTGCGTCCTTCAGCGAGCCCCGACTCGCTCTCATTCAACATGTTTCATTATTGCTTTGACACCAGCTGCACGTTCGCTCTGTTCACGTCCCTTCAGTACAATCCATCGAGCTATCTAAAATAAAATTAGCATAGAATTTCAGTAAATGGATATAAAAAATCTGTGCTTATAGATCTGATTTATGACAGACATGAGAGCTGCTGTGACAGTTGTGCTAAAAATGTTTTAGCTGCTTGGAAGTTCCCATTTTGAAGTATCCTTGTTTTTATCGCCTGCTAAGCAAGTTTAAACTACATTTATGTAATTTTTCTGTATTGTTCGCTTACAAACCAGAGGATGGGTTTTAATGAAATGATCATAGCCATTCCTAAAAGATGACTGATCCAATTAAGCAAATTTAGCAAAAACAAAAATTGCTATAATTTGACAAGTTCCACAGATATTAATCTCAATTTTGGTACTGTAGTAGTTGAGATGTATCACCGTCACAGACTCTGAGCACTAGACCTGTAATATTTTTGCCTTAAATGTTAGCCATTTCTACTGGTTTCAACTATGTCTATGTTAGCAAAATATATCCTGACCTGATGAGTCTCATTGAAACTCTCAAAGTATACCAAGTAAAAGTAATCGCTGGCTATGCCTCTATAGCTAATACATTTTTGGTACTTAAACTTAAGATGGTTACCACAGCTAAGCAACATTAGCAAACACAAACAAATGACTATATGTCAGTCAGTTTTGATGTTTTGGGCGTTAAAGTCATGCCCGTGACATACTAAGCAACGTTTTTTCTTAGAACTTTGGCATCGACTGTCAGAGTCAACACTGTCTGAAACTCTCTGAAGGTAATTACTGTTTGTACATTGACAACTCGCTGACATTTGGAGTCAACCTAATTCAAGCTGGCTGCCACAGCTAACTGTATATAGTCAGCATATATGAGGCAATGACTCAGTCAGTTGATCAAATATTAAATAAGAAAAATTGTGTGGTCACAGCTGATAGTCATTCCAATAAAGGTCTGTTTCTGCCGCTTATCCGGGATCAGGTCACGTGAGCAGCAGCCTAAGCAGAGAGACCCAGACTTCCCTCTCTCCAACCACTTGGGCCAGCTCATCCGGGGGAATCCCAAGACGTTCCCAGGTCAGCTGAGAAACATAGTCCCTCCAGCGTGTCCTGGGTCTTCCTCTAGGCCTCCTTCCAGTGGGACGTGCCCGGAACACCTCACCAGGGAGGCGTCCAGGAGGCATCCTAACCAGATGCCCGAGCCACCTCAA
>JARVGW010000194.1:12007478-12058208 GCA_031762495.1 Anablepsoides rubrolineatus
GTAGACAGAGTGTCAGCCTCACAGACAGAAACTGGAAGTTGGTTCCACAAGAGAGGAGCTTGATAACTGAAAGCTCTATAAATACAAAACATTAGAAGCAAACAAGACTCCTGCATGGTTGTGGTAATAAATTGCTGTTGTTTATGCACTTGCAATTTTAGTAGATTTGTCATATTTAGCTTTGTGCAATGTGTTGTGTTGGCGACTTCTATTAAAATCCATGCAAGACAGTGTCTTTACTAAACACAGGTTTGCCTTGAAATTCTGTGAGCAGACCTCCCACAAAAAATACATAAATTAAAATTTACTTAAAAAAACACTCAAAACTGTTCTCTGTTTTAAGTAAAAAAGAAGAAAGAAAGCAATTAAAAAAAAAAACAACTTCTGTCCGACCCACCATATTGATGTCCCTTGTGGACCACATCCAGCCCACGGGCCACAATTTGCCCATCCTGATCTAGAGTAATAATCTACTCAACAACTGTTTCCTTTCCTCTTCTCTCTTACATCTGAGCTTGCAGAAGGTTTCAAACTGCAACCGATGTCATACGTTTGTGCTGGAATCTCTGACATCAGGCTTCTGTGGTCCGTTTTAATTTACTGCTGGCTAAACACAAACAGATTCACATGCGGCGCTCACTTGTGTCAGTTAGTGTTTGCTCACAGGGAGACGATGACAGATGGACACGCTGGAGCGATGGACTCTGGAAGTTTAGTTCAGTCAAACACAGCTGTGCGCGCACTGCTGAGGAAAACGGGCTCCTTTAAATAAGATTCGGCTTGTGTAATGCTGTTTGCAAGGCGATGCAGAAAATGAAAAGCAGATTATAGAATCACAGCACTTATTTTTATTCATCACAGTCATTTACGCTGAAACAGAATGAGAAACTGCAGCCATTACTTTAATAAACAGCTTTTCTGTTTGTATGAGATTTCAAACTTTTTTGCCTTTTTAGAGCGACTTCAACAAGCTGCTTCCTATTCTCCCCACAGAGATGAATAAATAAAAACCTGAAAAGAATGTTAATGAGAAGTCATGTTTCTTTTTTTTATCAAGCTGCCATATCATCTGCATTCATACAAATCATCTTTATCTCTATTTGGGTTTTAATTTCCTGTTTGGCCCTTCTGCTTGTGATCTGATCTCCTCCCGCCTCAACCCTGTTAACACTTGCTCCTCTCCTCTCCTCTCTGTCGCTGCAGACGGGGCTCCGCTGAGCGAGCTGTCCTGGCCTTCTTCTCTAGCAGTGGTGGCCGTCTCCTTCTCCGGCCTCTTCACCTTCGTCTTCCTCATGCTGGCCTGCCTCTGCTGCAAGAAGGGGGACATCGGCTTCAAGGTGAGCTCCACGCTGCCCCCAGCTGGAAGTGTGGGGGAAGCAGAGGAGTGGGCGTGACACGAAGGAAGGGTCTTGATTTGCTGGCATAAAATACATTTTTTTAAAAACAGTTTCTTATGGACAAAGCCGTCAAAATGTTGGTATAATTGTAAAAATATGATGCGACAAATGTAACCCCCCCCCCACCATCGATGTAAGAAATAAGTGTTTACAAAGAAGCTCCCTTTAAAAAACAAATGATTTATATTGTCAATAATCAGCAGAACTCTTATATTGAAGCTAGGTATCCTTTTCCTCCCTATGTGCAAATGATGTAAGCACACACACACACACACACACACACACACACACACACACCCTCCTATCCCAGGCTGACACACCTTGTCTCTGTTAACGCTGCCTGCTGGTGTGACTCAGTCAAGCTGTGTCAAACATCTGGCTGATTAGGGCTAACGGTGATTGACACAGACGGGGGAGGTAGGGGTGGGGGTGCAGGGGGTGGGAGGAGGCAGAACCGTAGCTCTCAAGCTGCTGGCCTCAACCGGTCATGTAGCAAAGAAGAATAGAGTTTGAATGATGAAATAAAACTTATGAAAGAACTGGTGCTAATGCTGCAGCGTTAACGCTCTCAGTAACGAATGCAGCAGAGGGGTACGTTTAGTTTTTGAACCTTTTTATTGTTTTTTTTATGTCAAAGATCAGATCGAACAGAGGGGATGAAGTCCCAAAGTGGTGTGTGGAGAAATGGACAACTAGTGCATTGATTAAAACGTATGCTACAACTGCATTTTGTGAAAATATAATGAATAAAAGCCTTTTATGTTTGAGTTGTTTACATGAAATTCACTTTTCCTGTAAGCTAGCAAAGCATTTTTGTTCCTTTCCAGCTGGTAAATCTTAACATCTATATAATTTTTGAGGTTTCCTCTTTTTTTTTCTTATAGAATAATCTAAATAAAAGATTTACACCAAATATCAATGAGTTATCCTGATTAGGAAGACAAATCAAAGCATATCTCTGGAACCGCTCAGGATGATCCACGTATCAAAATGTAGTTTAAAAAGCAGGAATCTGAAAATATGTTTAGATCATTTTGACCAATTTTGACTTAATCCTCAGTTTGATGTAATGGGTTACATATTCTGTACCTCCTGTAATATAGAAGTCAAAAGTATAATAAAAAGCTCTGCTAATCCTATTTCTAACAATAGATGATTCAGCTTTTGTCCTGGTTGACATGTCATTATTGATTCCTGCAGAGATATTGTCTTCCAGCTATAGGCCAGCAGGGAGTTCAAGGTGAAAATGCTGCCGCCAAACATCTGCTTCCAGCTGGAAATGACTCGACTCAAGGACACCTGAGCCGAGCTGAGTCAGGTTTACGTCACGCAGGTTGTTTGCTTTTAGCTGGGTTTACTTCACATAGAAAGGGAACATGAGCGTCATGGATGGTTGGGATGAACTCTGATAGCATTTTTAAAATTTCAAAGACATTAAATTAACAGCAGATGTTAAAGAACGCTTAACTGGCTCTAAGTTTTTATCTCGCTGTGGCAACAGCCTATCAGTTAGCGGATCGCTTGGACGCTGCACATTCCTTCGCGGATGCAAACTTGCACTGCTGCACCGTCGTAAAAGCTTCATTATTCCTCTCCATCGCTGCGTTCTTACTGGAGCGTGTAGTGTGTGGCTGGGTATTAAGTGCTTTCTAAACTGAAGGCTCTCCCGGGAGCCGTGCAACGCTGACTCACAGCCAGGTGCTCGCTTTCACACTTCACTCAGAGCAGAGTGGCAGATGGTCCTCCTGAATGAAAAATAAAATAAAACGCACACCTACACACATTCCTATGGACAGGCAATATTGTCTCAGAACATGTATTTAACCACACAAACCACACCGAGGTATAATCCGGCTGGTGGTTAACTCCCTGGCTCTTAACTGGTTTGCTCTTTACGTCTTCTTTTTCGCTCTGATGTTGCTCCAAGGAGGAGGCAGGTTTGTTTCGAGCAGCGATTCATTAGCTGCAGAAAAAAAAAAAAAGATGGATGGCTCTGTGCTCATGAATACAGCATTAAAGCTGTTTCCCAACATAGCCCCTCTTATGAACCCACAAACAGGATGTGGTGAAAATACAGAGAGGGGGGGTGGGGTGGAGGGTTCCTCTGGGACAATTTTAAGAGAGGATCTGAGTCAAACACTCAGTATAATTATAAATAACAAAAAGGATGAGATTATTCGACGTACAAATGGCACATCAGACTGGGCAGATGGAAAATGCCATTCAATCATTAACAAGTATGTGATACTTCACAATATATATATAGTTTATTAATTAATTTCTTTAAAAACAACAAAATAAATTCAATAACAAAAATACAAATCATAAATTAATTGAAAGGTAGCAGAAGAGGAAGAATATTATTTACTATTTAATATTATTCAAGTAAAAATATAAAAATGGTGTATCAAAATTACTCCTAAAAGTTATTTTATTTTCAAAATTGACTCAAGTAAATATAACTGAGTAAATGTAAATAGTTGGTAGCAGCTTAATTAAGCAGTGCATACTTTAAGACAACTTTAGTAGATTATTGTTTGAATTTATTTTTTGTAAAAAAGGTGCAGATTTTTCTGCTGCCTTTAATTTAATTTGTTTTGCATTTTATTGTATTTTTATTTTGTTTTTAAATGAGTAAACTTGAAATAAACAAATACATTTTATCTTTATTACTCTGCTAGAAAACTTTCATATTTTCTCTTATTCCATTTTAAAATTTAAAGAATAAAATAGAAAATTCTAACCTGTTTCCAGAGAATCAGTTTAAACAACGCTGCCATATTTTAAACTTTTCTTTTTCATCAGCAAAGTATGTCAACGTCCTCCTTCCCTATGTGCCGTGTGACACAATACAGCTGACTTAGCTTAAAGGAGACTATGGTTTGATTTAGGATTGTGCTGAGGCAGAGCAGGATGGGCTGCTGTACAGCAGTTGCAGAACAAGGACACTGCAGAGAACTGTGAAGTAGAAAGATATCACACAGGGCGGAGAGGGAAATTTTTCTGGAAATCGAGTCAAAGAGGGTCACGGTTTTCCACTTCGCCTCCTCAACATCGAACAGTGTTGCTGTGAAAGATGGAGAATCTGCAGTTAAAAGACCAGCAGCTTTTTTTATCTTCTGGAAAGCTAATAATAAACCATGATTTTTTTTATTCTAAGTGCAGTAGACAGTTAACCTTAAAGGCTAGTTATTCCTTACATAATGCACCGTAGTAGATGTAACTGCACTTTCAAACCTTGCTCATAATGGAGAAAAGAACTTTTCTCGTGTTGAAGGGAAGTCCATTTTGTATAAGGTTTCATATCATTTGAATTCAATTAGATATCTGCCTATGCTTTTTGAGCAAAATATAAAGTGTCATTTAATGGAGGTTTTTACACAGCAGATGAACAGAAACACAGTTGTATTGTTTAACATAGTGTATGCGAGGAAGATACAGTGGACAGAATGAAAGAGAGGCTTTGTGTATGCAGTTTGAATAGCTGTTTGCATTAGTGTGTTCCCTCAGTGCGTCATAGCAGCGACTGTCTCAGCGTAGCCCACACTGGACATGACTTATGTATGGATATGGGTAGGTGAATGTGCCTCAGTGCGTTTGGCCGTCTTCACAGTTAAACCATTGTCTCCCACTGTCTTAGTGGAAGGGTGGTTGTGAGTGGATGACTAATCCCAGCGTGTGTCCATGCGTCAGGAATTTGAAAACACTGAGGGAGAAGAGTACCAGGCAGACCTCTCCGCCCTGGCCTCGCCGTCCTCCCAGAATGGCCCAGAGGTCTACATCCTCCCCCTCACTGAGGTCTCCCTGCCTGTCTCCAAACAGCCGGGCAGATCAAGTAAGCAGCGGCACAACACCCTAAACACCAAACACATGCATGTGGATCTATAACACTCTGCTTTTAAAGGCTTTCTTTGCATTCTTCACTGAAACATGAGGTCACTGCTCACATACTGCATCAATCAGATAAATGAGATCTTATTCATTTAATTTCACTTTTTTGTCTACAACTTTCTAAGTTTTGAAGTACAGTAGACAAACATCTGACATATTGCTTAAATTAGATATAAAAATAACTTAAGTTTAGTTGTACTCATTTATTTTAAAGAATAAATATAAAGGTATACACATTTTTTTATGCATACCCTGCAGCTGCAAACACTGTTCTAAATTATATTTATTCTTAACATTTTCATTGCTTTAAATGCAATAAGGTAAACTATTTACAACAAACCCTCTGCAGACTTAGTCATTGTCAAGGCTTTCTAGTATTTTCTTTAATCAAATAAAATATAATTAAAATGTGCATGCTTAATAATAAATATTCAAGTGTGTGGAGAAAAAAAAAACAGATGTGTTTTTAAGCCCTTTTCTTGTCTGTTTTACTCTTTTTTTTCCAAACGAGACTACGATCTGTTTCTAGTAAAGCAAACTAACTTACTGCAGTGATCTTGCCCTGCAGCTGGGAAGAAATCAGATTTTCACATTGATTTTGAACCTTTGGGAGCTCTCTTAAATGTGTCTTACTTTACATTTTCATCAGTATAAAAAACGATACCTGCTTCTATTTTATTAACTTACATAATCTGATTTCAGGATTTCATCAAATGCCCTGATGAGTCTGTGTATTTAGTATTTTTTCTATAACTCAGACCCTCTATTTGCGTGTGTTACACCAGGTCATCCCACCTCTTTTTAAAATGTGCCTTATTGTGTATGTGTGAGCCACATCCTGGGTGTTCAATTTGTCTTCGCCTGCATGACTCACTGGCTGTCTGTGCTGCACGCTGCTCTGCCAGAAGAGGAGGTTAGTTGCTGCTCAGCATCCCAGGATGAAGGCGCCAACAGTGATTGGACAAGGCAGCCCGAGGCTTGCAGCCAATCGGCACGCTCGCCTCTGTCCCTCGTAGCGACGGCTGTGTGATTGGTCCAGGTGTTGCAGGGCGAGGAAAGAATCGATGGAGAAAAGGAGAGGTTGTGAAACAGGAATTGTTTGCTTCCACTCTGACGAATCATTCGCTTTTCCTCTCGGAAACTTGTCTTTCTGCTCAACTTTTGACACACGTTTCTGGAGTATTAAATTAAAGGGGAATTTAGTTTTCTCTATATGTTTATGTCTTGTTTTATTCCTCAAAAATTCAGATGTTTGAAGAAATGATGTCTGCATAAAGAGCTGAAAATGAAAACGGTATGTTTAATTTAAAGTACAGTGCAGGGACATTTACACAATTCTTTTTTTGTTACTGAAATCACTTATCCATATTAATTCTATGCACATGCCACTGGTTTTCTCTGCACACAATCTATAAACGGGCCTTGTTACGCCTACAAGAAAACAACCAGCCGTGCAGCTGATAAATAAACCATGCATGGTGTTTTCTATATGAACCAAGCATCTATTATACATCAGGACGAACACGCTGTGCAGTGTTTCCAATTGATCTGACCGTCTTGATTTCCATCTTGTTCCTTTTATCTTTTATTCGAGAGGTGAAATAAAGCTTCGCTACTGAGGCTTGACGCATCAGAATGAGTGTGTTGCGTGCCACGACAGCCATGCTGGGTTGTGCCATCCTTTCTGGGAATGTCATTAGCAGGGTAAGAATGCGCGCTCACACAGCCCACGTTAGGAATAATACCACATCTCGGTGTAAAACTCTCTGTCTCAGTCGGGGCAGGGAGGAGGCTCAGGGCTTGTGGATGGTGAAGTGTGGGTCTGTTATCACCGTGACAACCTCTGCCCAGCGTTCCAGTGAAGAATGGGCCTTGTGTGCGTGTGTTCTTTGCCCGTTTTCAGTGTGTGTTTCTGTGCATGTTTGGTGCACTAGGTACCAGGAGACGGCAGTGTGAGCGTGCGAGTGAACATCGGAAACAATGGTCCTGATTTAAGACGGCTGGCCAGTGGGGGAGCATAAGGCCGGACTGAAATGTCCGAGGAACGCACCAGCGGAGGACTAGCATTATGGGTCTAATACAGTGAGGGGTCTGTGAGGGGATGAAGAGGGGCAGGGAAACTGCGGTGGCATGCACAATGGCCTAAGAGCAGGGAGGGGAGGCTTCAGATAGGGGTGGTGAGTCTGAATGACAGAGATCTTTTTTTTTTTCCCCCTGCATTGAACAGAACAGTGTTTGTTTCATGTTTGGCTGAGGAACGATGCTGTCCAGGGTGACAAGGGGACATTATGTGGACCTTATGTCACTGCTGGTCGTCTTGAAGCTGCACATAGAGCTGCTGCGTCAAACGGCATGCTACCAACATGCGTGACGGTCACAGCGGCCGTGATGCGTGTCCAGAAAACCTCTGCACCCAGCTCTGGGACCGGTTCGATGACTCGAACTTTTCTTTTCCTTCTGCTTACCGTCGATGTCCATTCTGCATGTTTAGGAACCGAGGATTTGAATATTTGCTCAACAGCTGGAAAGCCCTCGAGGAGGACCGTGTGTGTGTTTGTCCCAGTTGGAGGATGAGCTCGCTGCAGATGGAGAGAGAGGCTTGTTCAGCTGCGTGAGGGCTCGCTGGGTTAAATCCTGCCGAGGCTCTCACACACACACACACACACACACAGTGACCATGAGCTCGTTCTCACATGCACACGACCAGGCTCCGACGCCCGGGGCAAGAACTGGGGCCACGGGCTCTTGGTTCTCACACTCTGAATCAATAGTTGATCTCAGCTGGGGTCTCAGAGTCAGTCCCTGTCACTGTGCTCTTCAGTCACCATCAGCTCTCCGCTCACCGTCAACATCTGCACTCCTCAATTATGAGGATTCATGGAGGTATTTTCTTTAGAAAATGTGTTGTATTATAGAACAGGTTGCTTCTCTTGAGTGAGTCAGGAAAATGTTTTTTTTGTGTTGTCACTACATCGCACTGTTCTTTATCTTGAAGGCACAATTTATCCATTTCTTTTGCTTTGATCCTTGTAATACAAATCCTTTTATTGTTTTTCTTGCATCTTTTCAGCCCAAGCAATTTACAGTTTTCCTGTCTAAAATGAATCTTATGTTGCCGATATTTTTCCTCTCTTCCAGTACAGCTGCTGAAATCATCAGATATTGGCCGCCACAGTCTGCTGTATCTAAAAGAGATTGGACATGGGTGGTTTGGAAAGGTAAAACTTGCTTTTCTTTCAACAAAAACCTTATATATGTTGTGTTTTTTGACTCCATTGATATTGTTACCCCCTAATAACCGTGTTGATGTAGTGAGGATCTCACTTTACTGAGCCAAGCCTTCGGCACTCAGGTCCTGGTGTTAGTTTTGTGGGAGAGGAGTAAATGTTCACAGTTACAGTAGATTCCTTACAGTTTGCCATGCAACACATGTTACTGCTACTGGGACTGAATAGTCTCCCCTCTTTGCGCTTAGGTTCTGTTGGGTGAGGTCAGTGCAGGAGTAAGCACCACCCAGGTGGTGGTGAAGGAGCTAAAGTCCAGTGCTAGCATCCAGGATCAGATCAAATTCTTGGAGGAGGTGCAGCCGTATCGGTCAGTGCTCGAAGTGTCGTCTGAGCGACTAAACAGCTCGTGAAAAAAATGAATGCACGGTCAAATTGTTTATTGTAAGAGTTATTATACGTCTTTGCTCCGCCAGGACCCTCCAGCACCCTGCTCTCCTGCAGTGCCTGGCACAGTGTTCAGAAGTCACCCCATATCTGCTGGTCATGGAGTTTTGCCCTCTGGTATGATGGCAGGATTTATTTCCAGCAATTGTTTATTCATTCCTCGACTCGTACCTCCTTATTTCATCGCTTGGCACAACAACCCTTTTTCTCTTTTCTCCACTAAGGGTGATCTGAAGAATTACCTCTGCAGTTGCTGGGCTGCAGACTCTGAAACTCCAGATGTTTTGATCCTCCAGAAGATGGCGTGCGACATTGCTTCAGGACTCCTGCATCTTCACAAATACAACATCATTCACAGGTGTGTGACACAGACCTCAGTCTCCTGGCCGTCATCCTAATTCTACCTTTAAGGCTTTGAAAGGGAAGCTTTCACCCGAATGGTGTGTGCGCCCTCTTTTGGTCTCTTCCTGCAACAACATCCTGGTGCTGCCTGAGTGATTGACACAAACTCCAGCATCAGTGATTTTGTTGCAGGGGGCGAGCCCCTTTTACTCTCCTTCTCTGCCGTGTGGTAGCGACTGAGGCAAAGAATCTCTGACTGCAAAACTGGAAAAACTGAAGATGTGGAGAAGATGACATCACACTTAATGTCCTGAAATTAGTTTGTGCCTTTTTATTGTAAAGACACATATGTTACATGTTACTGCTAATAAAGTTTCATGCTTTACTTTAACCAACAATGTTGGATTACTCACAGCATAGAATTTAAACACCATAAATTAAATTAAAGAGGACATATGCAAAATTCACTTTTTTAGCCATTGACATCTTTTAATCAATCTGTCAAAATACAAACACAATAAGGAGGAATTCAGACCAAAACATTGCTGTTCCACTTTATGTAGACCCCAGCTGAATGATTGAAATGTGAAAAAGGATTTAAAAGCAGGATATGTCTCCTTTAAATACATTTAAAAAATCCCTATTCAAATGCAGATAGAACAAAACGTGATGTTTATGCACAATTGATACGTGGTTACATAAAACCAGTCGTGGGCACACTTCCCCTAAAGAATGAAAGCACGGATTGGGGAACTCATTTCTTTATTAGTGCTTTAGGGCTTTTGCTATTTTTTAAATTCATTAGTGGGTTAGCACTTGCTAAATTTATGGGCTAAATTTAGAAGCACTAACTGAGGTCTTAAATGTTATTGATCAACATTATTGTTCACAGCTGAGGGTGAAAGCTGTCACACATTTTGTTCATATGTGTGTCACTTATCTATAAGGACACACGTGTCAAACTGAAGGCCCGCGGGCCAAATTTGGCTTGTGGGTGACTCCCATTTGGCCTGCCAAGGGCACTAAGTGACAACATTCTGCACACAGTAAATATTGTCTCATGCTGACTCTGAATAATGTTTCATGTGTCAGCTGGATTATATTAGTGCTTATGCTTTAGAATTAGCTTTTGCTAAATTTTTCAGCGTGTTAGTGCTTTAGAATTAGGGGACCTAAATATTTGAGTTAGTGCTTTAGAGTTAGTGCAACTAATATTTAGATTAGTGCTGCCGACCACTGCATAACACTTTAAAACAGGTTTTCTTTTTTTCCCCCCCACAACAGTGACCTGGCTTTGCGAAACTGCTTGCTAACATCAGAAATGTCCGTTAAGATTGGAGACTATGGGCTTTCTCACAGCCGATACAAGGTCAGCCTTCTGATAATGTGTCTTTAATAGACTGTTACTTCCACCTGCGCTCGGCTGTACATGTTTTTTGATTCTTCAGGAGGACTATTATGTAACACAAGACCAGATTTGGGTGCCCCTGCGCTGGATTGCACCGGAACTCATAGACGAGGTCCATGGAAACCTTCTGGTTGTCGATCAAACCAAAAGTAGCAACATATGGTGAGATGAGCACAAACAGGGAATAATATCTTTGAAATAATATAAATCTTCCAGAAACATTTTTTTCTTTAAGGAAAAAGGATCAGATTTGACCTATTTGTTTGGAGTAAAAGCTCATACATTATTATATATTTTTAATAATTTTGTAACATTGATAGATTACCATAAGGTCTAGATGTGTTATTTGCAAACACCGCAAAATCTTTTTTATTTCCTTTTCCAGGTCATTGGGTGTGACAGTATGGGAGTTGTTTGAGCTGGGAAACCAGCCGTACAGACACTACTCTGACAGACAGGTGCTGACATATGCTGTGAAGGAACAGCAGCTTAAACTACCCAAACCCCAGCTCCAGTTCCCTCTGGACGATCGCTGGTAAGATATTTATCTGCTCAGAGAAACATGCAAGACATAAATGCAAGCTGATGGACAAAGATAAATTATGGACATGCTAGGGCGCTAATTCTAACTGGCCAATTCATTTCTAACTACTCAGTGGTTCTGTTTTAACAAAAGTCACACTTAGAGTATGATGGTGCACTGTAGCTATATATTTCTCTTTGCAAGCAGGAGCAGATGATCGATACTCTTTCCATTCTTTATGATTCCCTCAGCATCAACCAGAGTTAAATTGCCTCATTTATCTTTACCTGAAAGCTTCCCAAACCTTGTTTATACCCATTAATTTCTTTTCCCACTGTTGTTCCTCAGTGACATAAACATGTTTGGTGCTATGATACACTGACGCACAAAAAGGATCTTCTGTGTCAGCATCTGAGCTGCACCTCTTTCATAAACTCTGTTATTGACTGCAGCAATACATCTGTGCCAGATGTTGCTATAAAGCCTTGATTTCTAAAGTTCTTTTTTAAATAGGGGAAATTATGTGTTCAATTCTATACCACAATCAAGTAACTATGTTACCTTCAGTTGTTATGAAAATACTGTATCTATAAAAACCAAATCTGACTTTGACCATAACTTTGTCTCTTTAAGAACCTCCTACCATTTCTGACACTCCCACTTCAGCACGTCTTCGGGGGAGGGGTGAACTGTGGGGTGGGGAGGAATTTTGTGTAAATAGGCGGTGCTTTGTACCAGCAAGCGTTTAGGCAGTTCCACATGACTACCACAGGGGATTTAAGGAACACTGGGTGTGTTTTTGATGAGGGAATGACATAACATGATATAAATCTCAAGAACATCAGTTTTGCATGATAGTCCCTTTTAAATGGCTTTGTCGTTTATCTTCGATCAACTTTGAAAAACATCAATAATTATCTATTTGAAAAGATCTTTTTTTGCTACTTTTTTCAGGTATGAGGTCATGCAGTTCTGCTGGCTCCAGTCAGAGCTCAGACCCAGTAGTGAGGAAGTGCACCTTCTGGTTACATACTTGTGTGCTAAAGGCTCCAGCGAAGCCGAGGAAGACTTTGAGCAGCGCTGGAATTCCTTGAGACCAAATTTGCTTGGTAGCACGTCGCACACCGCTCCGTCCACAGCCCTGGTCCTGACCCCCACACCGAACTCTGCTGACGCCCCCAGTGCGGAGCAAACTCAGGCAGTGGAGCTGGCCTCTTCTGCCTCATCCTCCTTCCCTCTCCTCGAGCACTTCTCAGACAGCTTTCACTCCGACACAGGCGACGACCTGCTCACCGTCACTGAGACGAGCCACGGTCTCAACTTTGAATACAAATGGGAACAAGCCCGAGCCGAACAGCCCTACTGCTCGTCCTCTACCAGCGGAACATTAGGCCAGGAAAACCCTCACTACCAGGATATCTATTATTCAAACACAGGAAGCTCCTCTGGGGGCTGCAAGACTGACAGCCTGACATCAAGCGTGTCCCCATCCTATTATGAGCCTGAACACAGAGGCATTGTCCCGGTGCTGAGTGCCCACAGCCCCTCAGTTAGCAGTGAGTACTATATTCGACTAGAAGAGCCCGTCCAGTGCAATATTAAACTAGAAGATGGGGTTGTGGACTACAACTCAGCACTGGAAGCTACTCACATCAGATCATTTTCTGAGAATCACACTGGTTCTTCCAAAGCACAGCCTTGTGCTTACTGGTCCACTGCTGACCACACAACAGCAAATGACTCAGATTCAAGTCCCACCGCTCAGCAAACCTTGCAGCCCCTGCTCCGGCGTTCATCCAGCAACAGTCCTGTAAAGTTAGGCCACTCGTACTATTCCCTCCCATCTGACTGCAGTAAAAGAGTCCACTGTGAACACACAGCAGTACGCAAGACACATAAAAAGTCCTCTTCATCTAATTTGGAAGCATCCCCAGAGTCCCAAACAACCCTTCTGCATCCCGAGGTTCACTTAGAAAACCCACGGAGTTTATCACAAGCTGTCAGCAGCCCCAGTTTAGGGTTCTGCGATCCTTACCTTGAAACAAGGACGGTTAATGAAGGCTTCCATAGTCAGGAAGGCCCACTAAAAAAGACCCTTCCTGTTGTTAATCACATTGACATAGACATGGGAACAGATGATGGCCTGCTGTTGGGTCAGAGGAGAAGTGGAGCTGAAGAGGTCGACTTGTTTTCTGAAGGAGAGGCCACTAACTGGATCTCGAACCATTCAGCAAACAATAACAGCTTGAGTTTTGACAGCAGGCAGACGAGCAGCGGGAAGGAGAGCTGTCTGAATGTCCCGTCCAGCACAACAGAGCTATGGTCTTTAACCAAGGCTACGACAAGAACCTTCCAGAGCTCTAAACCTTGTGGCAGTTTGGAGGGCAGTGGAGGTTGTTCTGGTTGTGAGCCCGTTAGGTTGGGCTCATATATTCACTTATGCCACAAAGAAAGAGAAACCGCAGTTCAAGTGGAAATGCATACAAACTTTAATAACGTGCAAAGCACTCACTCTCTCCCCAGTTCAAACACAAATACCAGTGAAACAAGGGATAGACAAACAGAAGTGAGACATGAAACACAGTCATTACCTCACAGAGAAGGGATGTATTCTGAGACACCTGAGGTAAGCTACATGAAGTCCTCGTGCTCTCTGAATGAATATCAAACTGGTCCAACAGGAACTTTATCTGATAGGCAGAAAAACATCTCAGAAGGTGTTTCAGCTGGGACAGGTCTTGGTTTGATTCATGTCCGACTCAAATATGCAGAGACATCTGAGGACAGCAGGACACTGGACAGTGGAGTAAGGGGCACCAGCAGTTGCTTGGTTGAACTTGGTGACTACAGTGAAGATGATGAAGATGATATCACAGATATTACATCAGGGATCTTTGCCGATTTCAACCTGGACTTGTGTGAGATCGAGGAGGAGGAGCTCAGCCCAAGGAGTCATTCAGAGAGGCCTCCTGACTCCGTGGATGCCATTAACCTGGTGTCATCTGTGGGAAGCTCTTGTGACCAGGGCTTTAGTCCTGACCCCTTCAATATCCCCATCCTGCCGAAATCCCTGGACAGTGGCTACGACACAGAAAACAACGAATCCCCCGAGTTTATCTTCAAAGAGCTTGGAGATCCCCTGGGTGGCGAGAACTGCCCGATGCTCAGTGGAGAGTCTGAAATTGCTCTGCAGGTTAGTTTTGGGCAAGGGGTCTGCACTTCCACAAGCACCTCAGAGCTACACGTAAAGGGCCTGTTTGACAGGAAACCATACAGGGACTCCGCTTATTTCTCTGATTATGATGCAGAAAATGAGAGGAGTCCCAGTGAGGAAAATCAGAAGTTCTTTGCAGGTTCGGGGAACTCTCACCGCCCAGCTAATGGTTTTAGCTCTATAGAAGACAGCTCTGTTGAAAGGCAGTTCACCAATGGGGAAAGCTTAACAAATCTGAGGCACATCAAAAGTTGTGTTTTAGTGAATCGCTCAGAGGCTGACTCTAACTCTCACAGCACGTTCTCCGCCCCTGGATTGTCCATGCTGTCACCATTTCCTCCACAGATGGGTGGGTGCCTGACCAAAGAGTCTGCCCCCGCGGAGGAGGATCTCGGTTTGGAGACGGAGCACTCGGCGGACGAGCCCGCGTCAGAGCTCAGCTCCTCCGCTGGGTCAGAGCCTTGCTCCTCCGTCCACCAAGCCACCACAAACCACGAGGAGGGGAGCAAGGAGGCAGAAGGCTGCTACTCTGTCCATTCATTGCTGTCTGGATGCACCATAAACGACTGCAGGGACGAGTCCTGTGAAGAAACTGAAAACGGGGATGGATCCACAGACGAAAAGGAGGAGGTGCCTGAAAACGATCTTATTAACAATACGACCGAAGACAGAACAGAATGTGTGAGAATCGACGAGGAAGACTTTGAAGACATCGATGCAGACGAAAGCGACAGCCTGTGTGGGGAATCGAATGGCCACCATGAGCTTTCCACCTCCTCGTCGTTGCTGGAGCTTTGCGGCGAAGACGTCCGAGCTCCGCTGGAAGAGGCGGAGGATGAAGACGACTCAGACGACAGCGAGTCTGACGAGGAGCTGAGGACCTACAACATCCAGGACGAAGACAGCGAGGAGAGTGAGGAGGATTTCACCACAGTACCAGTGGTGGTGAGCGACTGCAGCAGGGCGAGACACCTCCGCGGTCTCCTGAAGATGCCCACCCTGCTCACTCAGTCCTTTTGTGATGAGCTGGAGACGAAGAAAAAAGCGGTGTCTTTTTTCGATGACGTGACAGTGTTTCTGTTTGACCAGGTATGATGGGTCAGACTTGTTCAAAAAATTGTTTTGATTTAAATAATAATAATAATTAATTGCTTTGTCTGACTTTCAGGAGAGCCCCACTGGAGAGCTGGCTGATAATTCACTCTCTATAGAAAGAGAACCAGAAGCAGAACTTGAAGTCCAGTCCTGTGATCCTCACTCTGGTTCTGAAGAAACAACAGAAAACGACTCTGAAGAGGGTGAGGACACATGATGCCACTTTTCTGCACCCCACTTGTTGCCCGTTTATTCTGGACTTCTCACCGTGTCCTTGGTTATCTGCATGCATTCAGGTGGGAGTTGTGATTTGGAAGATTCCCTTGAGCCCTGTCCATCTTCACCTCACACCAACCCGGACCCCGTGTCCTCTCCCACGTCCGTCTCCAACACTGATGACGCTCCTAAACCTGTCCCTGTGCCACTTAACCGTTTCATGGTCTCGAGATTCTCTATCACACACGTGTCTGACACCCACATAAACTCAGCTGCAGGTCTGTATTAAACATTACCTTTATGCTGCTTGGACCTCTCACTACCATACCCCCCCTTTGATACATTTGTGTTGGTTTGAAAAATGGCCACTTAATATAGACATGTTTTCACATTTCCACTTCCATTTAATATCTTTTTTTATTTTTAGTTCTGGCAGTCGTTTTAATAAATAACCATTGTGTCCAACAGGAAACTGTGAAGAAGATCTGAAGGACTGAGGAGTCAGTGAACAAGGCAAGAGAAGATCTCTGTCCTCATCAACGCAAGAGAAACCCCATGATTATATTTTAGTTGATTTACAGAGTTTTATTTTTAATCAGCGTTTGGGACATCTGACTTGGTGACCCTTTTATGAGACAGTGCCTCATACTGTAGTCAAATACTCCGACTGATTTGCACACTTTTTACTTTATAAAGAAAATGCAAAAAAAAAAAAGGTGCAAGAACGGTAACTTGATAAAAACTCCAGAGAATATGAAGTTGTTTGCAGAAATAAAAATTTAAAGTTACCGTACTTTTATCATACAGCACACAGACGATAAATTAAAAAAAAGTGAAATAAGCCTCCTTTCCTCTCATCGGCTGCCTTTGCACATCTGCTTCCCCAAGTTATTTTAAGCCACTGAAGACTGTTACAGATCTTAGTCAGAACCAGAAAACAAAACTTGATTTTTAGCAAAAGAAGCAGTGATGGATCTGTGACTGGTGGTGATGCTGTTCACACCTGAAGGTGGTTAAACTGAATTTGTGCCATAAATCCAAGTCATACTGATCATATTGA
The DNA here is from genome assembly GCA_031762495.1 of Anablepsoides rubrolineatus. Taxonomy (NCBI): domain Eukaryota; kingdom Metazoa; phylum Chordata; class Actinopteri; order Cyprinodontiformes; family Rivulidae; genus Anablepsoides; species Anablepsoides rubrolineatus. Next base: position 12,024,296 of record JARVGW010000194.1, read on the forward strand.
TTACAGAATCAAAGCATTGCCACCACCTAATCATCTCCACTGTATTCTTTAGTTTATAGTGCACTTTATGCAGCCCATCCTGACCAAAATGAACAGAAAATAAGATTTTCTGTTTGTTTTGATTATACACAGCTTTGTTTTATTAAAAAAAAACATGTCATTTTTAGTTTCTTTATCAATGAAGTGAAATCAAATAAAACAAGTTGTTTTTACTTGATCCAGTGGCATCACTAAAACATGCAAGTCATACATGTGGAATGTGTTATCATGTATCCTTTACTTAAAAAAAAAGAAAGTCATACTTAAAAGTATGCTTTACATTTGTGCTGAATGCCCAAGCCTGATGTATATGAATTACGGCAAGCAGAGGAGGCCATATATTGTATGAATCTTATATCATCATGTAGCAGGTAGCTTGACTTGAATTTCTTCCGCTGTATTGACCGATCCCTCCCCTCTAGTTCTGTAGCTCCGAGTGCCAATGTCTTACCTTTTCAACTTGCCTTTTTAAGCTGTGCAAAAAACATTGCCAGTATTTTTGTATGACCATTCTGAAACAGTAACCAATGCAGGATGACCGGCTCTCGCATTTGCCAAAGAAATACTGAAAAGCCCGTTGACTTGAGCGGCAGATACCTTTGGAGAAGGTGAGTTATGCACCGGGAGAAACATTATTGCTGTTTCCATTTGTTCCTCACTCATGGCTGTTGTACTTTTCCGCCCCGCTCCAAGAAATCTATATAAATAAATTCAAGTACTTTTTTTCCCTTCTTGTATTTGTGATAGATTTATTTGAATTCATGTCAAAGATTTGCAGGTTTTTACACACAAAACAATAAAATAGGACAGTGCAACACAGAAATATGACAATTGTGCACATTTAAATTTATTTTGGACAAGATAATTTATACGCATATTCTGTACAGTACAGGTATAATACAAACAAGGACAAAGATGAGAAATGAAGATGACAGGTATGTATGTGTAGAAAAGTAAAAAAAAGAAAAAAAAGCTGCTTTTTAAAAATTAAAGCCTAGATCACTAAATTAGAATTGTAAATAAAGCAAGCCCATATCACACAGTGTAAATGACTCATCTGTAAAAAAAAAAACTTTCTATGCTGCAACTGTCCATGTCAATCACACAACCATTCATTTGCATGTTTTAATCTTTAATCCCTTTCATCCTCACATCATATCTAAATACACCAGCTCTTAGGCTCCTGTCCCAGATGAGTGTCCTGTGTAATACTGAGAGTGAAAGTTTAAACGAGACAATACTGTGCCTTATCTGTAAAGCAAATACTCCCTTTTTAAAGCTAAACATTAAATAAAAACAACCCAGTTATATATGCAAATGCAGTTTCTCCATCTTCTGGGAGTCTACCATTCTAGATGCTGCAGAAATTTAAACCGAGGGAAAGACTAGCACTTCAGAATACTCTCCTGCATTTCTGTAGACTTGTAACTGCACTACGCTGAAGCTTGCTTGAGCAAAACAAACAAAAAAAAAACAATTAAAATTAAACAGAACAAAATAATCTGATAAGCTCATCAGCTTTTTTTCAAAAATCATAAAAATACAAACTCTGCTGCATATTCCCTTAAACCTTTTTAATAGAACAGAAACATAAAACCAGCAAAAAAGGCACAGTTCCCACATTAAAAATCTGGGTGTACTGTATTACACCTTGTACCTATGAACTCCTACAGAAGCAGAATTATTGTTAAGTGACAAACAGTCTGCTTCTTCCATTCAAATCACATTCATGCAGTAAAAAGCATTTCCAACCATTTTTCCCTCCGGTCTCAGACAAGTAATGCAGATTGTGTCTTCACTCCTAAATAATGTAATGATTTCTCAAAAAATGTACAGTGTATAGTGTAAAAGAAAATGAACTAATCTTATAGAAGAAGTGCAGATAATTAAACTTTCTAGCTGTACCTTTATCAGAACTGGTTGGATCTAACCAGTCTACCATTATGGTTTGTTCACTCAGTTGTGATAAAAGCAGTTTCAGGGGAAAAAAATGAAAATATTGGAAATTTTTAAAGTAAATTTCCTGAGCTAACTAGTTCCTGTTTATTGAAACACCTCCCCCCCTCTGGATCCCACCTCTGGGCGCTCCTGTGCTAACACAGGCCTATGATGGCTATTATTTTCCTCTCTGTGGGAAACGTAGCCCTGAGTGGGAAAAAAGGGGGAAACAGCAGGCTGCTAGTAGTAGATGGGTGCAGATCGGTCATCAGTGAAGGTGGGCCGGAGGAAGACCTCTATTGAACGGTCACTGCGGGGAGAGGAGGGGTGGGACAGGGAACACTTGTAGTTAGCATGAACAAAACGTATCATTTTATATATATATATATACACACACAAAAGGTCAGTTTAGTACCCCAAATCCATTTTATTTAACTGTAAATCAAAGCAAAAAGTTTTGTGAGAGCAAGCATGAAGTGAGAAAATAAAGAGTAACATTTTGTAACAGCATGGAGGGTTACAGTCTCTGTTGGTGTCATGGAGAAAAAGGAAGAAAAAAAAAGCCTGCTGGATTGTGCAAACCAAACAAACACAAAAGCTTTTTTTCCCACTGCAGCCAGTGAAAACAGAAGCGAGCAAAAACAATGAGAAGAAGAAAAGAAGAAGAATGGTTGGTTAGGAGGTGATGGAGACTGGTGACTTACGGAGGTCATGTTCCCTCAGAACCGGGATAATTCTGGACCCAAACTGGAAGGTAAAGAGAACCTTTGGGTTTGAATGGTTCATAACTCAGATCATGCATGGATCACAATTTGTAAGGACACTTGTTAGTGTGATGCGAGACAAACAAACCATAACTTGCTGAAATGATAAATGCAACACAGGAGTGCACACTACATGCTCAACATGCCATATTGTATGCAAACCCTTTGTTCTTTTTAAAACAAATTTCACTGTAAATTAAATAAAAAAGAAATGGGTTATGTCTGCTAGATTGTCAAGTTATTCAATTTTAAATAAAACTCACATACAGGCAAAAAACTAAACGACTAGGCAGGCAGAAAACACACACACACCACCTCACACTTTCTACAGTGTCAGAAAAACAGATGCTGTGGATGCAGGGGGAGGTGCGGGGGATGGAACATGCAACAGGACACAGCTGGGACTGGGGTTTACTCACAAAAGGGCTGATTTTTTTATATTCAAAAAGGAAAAAAAAAAAAAAACTTTAAAAACAAAACAGTAAACAACGCCTCCTCAATGGCAGAACAGATTTCTCCACAGACCAGACTGTTTATTAATATATAGATGTGTGTTTTATTTAGAATAGTTTTGTAAAAAGTCACCATACATTCAAGGTCAATTTTTTGAAGCGTCACATTTTCCGGTTTTCCTCCACAGCATGCATTAGATAAACACTTGCTAATCAGTAGGCGTTCATTGTTTCTAGAAATATGTTAAGTGTTTATTTTTCTTTTTTAAGAAAAGACCAAAAAGAAAGGAAAAAGTAAAGAAAAGAAAAAAAACACTACACAGTCACTCAGGGAATACAATAGTAAAGAACAGTAAAAGCTGCAAAAAGCTGTGGTGTTTTAATGTAAACAGCTGTATTTGAGGGTACTCAACAAAAGATCACGCTGATCACTACAGCTTCAGGTGCTAAAAAATAAATCATTTCAAAGAAAACTGGGGTTGGATTTAATTTCATCGAGAATAAAGGCAGTCATTTTCAACAAGGAAAAAAATAGATTTTTAAGATTTGTGTGTCTGAGGGTGCAAAGGTTAATTAAGCACACATTTTATTGTGAGAAAGTAAACTGAAGAAGTGACAGAAATATTTTATATAGCTATATATAAACGTTTAATGTAGAAGCTTTTAAAATTTGCTTCATTGCACATAAATTGTGTTTAATAGAGGGAGAAAAAAAAAAAGGAAAGAAAAAAGCAAAGTAAGGCAAACATGACATCTTCTGGACAGAAAATCTGATCACCGACACAAGGAAGCACAGCAGGACCCATGGGAATTTCTCAAAACAGAAACATAAGCTGCTGGACAGCCTTTGAACTTTACTTGGAACAAAGCTTTTGAGCGTTTGTCTTGGATGAGATCTCGATAACATCTGGCCTCATGGTGCTTGGAAAGGCCATTCAGTCAGTGGCTTAGAAGTACGATGACACTGAAGTCTTTTGGCACTTGTACAGTACATGAACATGTCTTTCAGTTTGGACAAAAATGACACAACCATGTACATGCATGAAAGACGAGCAGTAGCAAAGGCAGTCTCTTGAGAGATCAGTCCATGGTGGTGGACTGTGATCAAAGAGAGAGTTTTCAGAGTCCGTAACGCTGCATGCCAAGCAGGTAGGTCCCGCTCAGGGTCTCTCGCTCAACGCAATCCTCCACCCACCAGCCGCTACTGTCCACACCGACGCCACCAGCAGCAGCACCCAGGACGGACAGAAGGAGGAAAGGAAGGACCCGGGGAGGAAGAGAGGACAGAAAGGAGGGATGAAACTGGCCTCTTCCAATCGGAGAAGGGGTGTGTGTGGAGGCAGAAGGAGAAGAGGTGGAGGTAGGTGGACAGGAGGAAGGGGAAGAGGAAGGAAAGATGGGGAGGAGGAGGAGGAGGCCCCTGTGCTATCCGGAGCTGTCTGTTTCTGTCTGTATGTCTGTTCTCACACAGTCGAAATCAATTTGCCATCAGGACTGTCACTGTGGAACAAAGAGAGAAGGAAGCTTGCCAGGTCGGACACACTCAGAGAAATGGAGAGAGACAAGACAGGCACAGTGAGGCAGGGTGGGACTAAGGAGATGTGCAGGTGGGGGGGGGGAGGGGGGTGTCAGAAACTCTGTTTTGCCCCCCACCTACAAACTCCAAACCCACCCACCAAAATCAGGAAGATCAGACTTTCAATTCCATCATCAACACCATCAGAGCAATATGTTTTCTGGTTCAGAACTGTTCTACAAATTAAGACAGTTGTTTGGTCGTGTTTCCCATAAAACAGTAAAAGAAATCAATACAGAAACAAGTATTTGCTGTTGATGAGGAAATTATTAGGTCATAGCTGGAGGGATGTAGGATTAAAAGGTCTGGGTGAATACACCCTGCAGGGCAGTGTTGTCTCAAGATACTGGTACAGAGTAAAAACACACAAACATTTAGAGCAGACGGGAGTGTGTGTAAAAGTTTGACACTGGTGCCCAAAGCCCCAGGCTGACAAGCACTGATGACTGAGATGAGGCCAGCATGATGTCTACTGTCACAACATGTACTGTTTACTCCAAAACACCAATACAAATACACATCCAAACCAGGACAATTTTCTATTTCGCACTCATTACCCCTCCACACACACACACAAATAAATAAACCGATTCACACACATTTATATACATTTACATCAGGATGTACTGCCTGACTGGACAGGAAGAAGCATGGTGTAATTTCTAACCTCCTCTTCATCAAATAAACCTGTTTGTGAGCAAAAACCTAACTAGATTACACTTAAAACACTCAACTAATACTTGAACAAACTGAAAAAAACTAATCCTGTTAAACCATATTTAATTCAACTATTCAAAACAATAGTTTAAAATTGCCTCAGGAGAAAGTAAATAGGAAAAATAGACAGTAAAACAGTAAAAGTAAACAACTTCAATAAAACTATACAACTTAAGAGAACTTCCTTAAAACTGTAGTAATCTAGAAGTATCACTGCTCTTTAGTCATAAATACTGTAATAAATAAATAAATGGGGTCAAAGGTACTTTAAAGGACTTAAACCAAATCTGGTAACACTTTAATAACTTCACCTTATTTAGCCTTATACTTTATCACTAATAAATGGTTAGTTAACCTTGAAAGCATCATTAATTAAAGATGGTTCATACTTTATAATATAATAAATTAACACATTTATTAATGCTTTACCCATAAAAGTATTTCCAAAACCTACACATGCATTGTTTATGCTTAATAACTCATAAAGAAACTATATAATATGTGTATGTACTATGCAAATGCTCATATAAATGTATTTTCACACCATGTGTTCAACATGTATTAATGATGAGAGAATGTTTGAATTGACTATGATTTTGATTTGATTTCCACGGGTTATAAGGTATATTTTGGCCCTTATGCTTTTTAATTATTAATGTAGATAAAAATGCTTAATTATTCTTCACTTTAGAAGGGTTCACAAAAAGACTCTACTAACAACTGCCTTAATTATTGATGCACTTCAGGATTAATAGATAATCAAGTCAAATGTTCTCTAACCATTAACATATGTCTAACACATGGTGTGAAAGTACATTTATATAAGCATTACATACATACAAAGCATAACAGAACAGTTAAATCATGGGAATTTAAGTAAACATTGATTATGTTGGTTTTGGAAGTAATTAACCTTTATGAATGAATGAATGAATGAATCTTTATTGATCCCATGAAAGGAAAAAACAGTTCGGAACAACCCGTTCAAGAGATATAGACAAACGTGTAAATCATTAATACATGTGTCAATTTATAGCTTATTAATTATTAAGCATTCATAATAAATTGTGCTTTCAAGATGAACTAACCATTAGTACTGATTAAGTAAAGCTAAATAAGGTGTAGTTATTATAAAGTGATACCAAATATCCTAATCTACTGTCTTATCAATGTGACAAATAACCAAAACAACCCCAAAGCAACACTGTGTTAAGTGTGTGTGAATACTTTGCAATTACTTTTAAACTTTGTAGTCTTGTGAATTTATCCTTTAATAACTTTCATAAATTATGGCAAGTGGCATTAAACTGCAACAACTAGTTTTAAGTGAGGCAGTTGTCTTGCTGGTTACTGTAGTTCTATCAAACTGTAAGTCTCTGATTATTAGAAGCAGTGGCGATCATACAGCATGAGTCAATATTTGGTGAGAAAGAAAGGCAGTCAAGTCACTTACCTTGTGGCAAAGCGGCTGTCATAATCCTCAATGGCAGGCTGTCAAAAATGGTAAGAGTTTTGGTTATACAACAGAAAGCCTTGTAAGGGAGGTGACTGTTAGTTTTGAATGAAAACACTAGGTGGCAGCAGAAACTGGACAAAACACTTTCATGTACTGCAGGTTTACTCATGTTCAGTTATGCAACAAAAGGTCTAAAGTAGAGAGCTTTGAATTAACAAAACAAGTGTACCAAGAGAAGAATGATGTATATTACACATTGTATTACCTGTGGAGCAAAGCCTGCCATGCTATAGGGCCGTGGGCGGGTCTGTGCTAGGCTCTGTGCCAGCAGTCGGGCAGTCAGGCCATAGTCAGGTGTGGGCAGTGATGCATCGCTCTCCAACAAGTTCCCTGTGCTGCTGCTTTTTCCATGGTGAAGGCTGGAACTGGAAGAAAACAGCAGCCTAAGACTCAAACTCATTTGGATTTTATTACGGTGATATGTTTCTTGTTTAAGGAAAAAAAAAAAAAGGGCTCATACTTCACTTTGAGCTTATCACCATCACTCTCAGGCAGAACTCGTGTGTAGGAAAATGGGAACCATCCACGCCTGAAAAGAGGGAGAAAAAAAATACATTTTAATATTTGCAATAAACATTAGGATTTCACACTGTGGACTCCGGAAATAGAAACTATATTAATATTTACATCTTGTTCTTCTCATTCTCTCCATAGTGCCAGCCATCACGGGCTTCAGGCACCAACAGGGTGATGACATCTCCTTCGGAGAAGCTGAGCAGAGTGCTGTTGTCGCCTGCAGCGTGAGAGAAGATGGCCTGGACACGAGAGCGTCCGTTCTTCTCCAGACCGGCTGCCATAGAGCTGGACCTGGGCAGGGTCCTCGTCTCCCCTGTGGAGATTTTAATTACTTGTGATTTGAAAACAGGCCAAGAGTTTTAAATTAAGGGTTTTTATTTTTAGGAACAGTTTGTACTTAAAACTTGCTTCTGTATATTCAGTTTATAAAACCACAGACTAATTAACAACTTGAGATGATTGTTGGTTTTCTTTTTTAATATTTTCATTGGAGGTACCAGTGCATGACCAACTCTAAAGTATGTTTGGATCTCTTACCCACTGGGTTTTTGTTCTTAGCAGGGGCAGGCCTGCGGACAGGAAGAGTGTTGGAATAGACATCGCTGACCTGTCTCTGAGGCTGAGACTGGACCTGTGCCTGACTTTGAGGGGATGGAGGCCTGACCTGGGACATTGAACCCCCTTCTGTCCAGTATTCCTCACCGTGGACCCCTGTTGTCCCATTCACCATAGACATACCATCAGGCCCCATCAGTCTCTGGAATAAATCAACAAGTGGACATATGAATTCAGCAAGTAAACTGTGCAAGAATAGTTTTTTTTTTTTTATTATACTGAGTCAAATACAATAAGTTTGGTTAAATACAAAAACCTAAACATTATTGTGGCTTAAAGTTAATTTATTTAAAGTGCCAATGACATAAAATGTTGGTAATAAATATGAATGCATTTATGTTAAGATAACACAAATTTAAAAAAAATGACACTGCTGAGATGAACAGCTGTTGAGATATTTGCATGTGGAAGTGATGTAAAAGGGGAATGGCATGTAAAAGTGTTGCTACAATGGCTAACAACAAAGACAGGAGAGAAGAATCTGGTGTTTCTTTAGATCATTTTTCATCATCATCAAAGAGATTTAAAGAGGCACTTGAGGTTCAACTTGAAACATAAATAAAGCTTTTGGTTTCCTCACCGCTGGGTGTCCAAGGCCACTCCCCATGAAAACAGCCAGCTCTGGGGGGATAGGAAGAGGCTGAGCCCCTGGGATGGGGTCTGAGATCACCAGGTTGGATTTGGAAGTGTGCAGAGGACTTGTGCCCCCAAGAGCACCGGAACTCATCTGCTGGGCCAGAAGCATTGCCCTCTCAGGCAGTTTGTTTGGGTCTGAACAGGCCTGCTGCCACATTGGGATCTTCTGAGTCAGAAGGTCTTTACCCTTGACGAGGACAGATAAAAATAAATAAACAAAACAAAGGAAAAAGTAGTGAAAACAAAAGAAACATTCAGGAAGCTGTTAATGTAAAAAGATCCATTCAGTCCTAAAATACTAAAAGTCCATCCTTGACCTCTGCCTGTTGTGCAGCTATGATAATGTGCTGTGTGGGTAAAGCAGACCATCACCCACCCAAGCTGCCCACAGCAGTAACTGTAGACATGACTGTTCAGTTGTTCAAACTTATTCTTTAACAAAAGTATCTGTGCATATATTACACACACACTTACACACACACACACACACACACAAAACGAGTCTCAAATATTTTTTTCCTCTGTAATATAGACAACTTGGATATTAGAAACCCTCTGGGAGAGAGTTTTTAGTTGGGAGAAGGTAAAAAACTTCCCACGCACACCCACATACTGATTAATGACCAGACATGTCCAAGAAATAAATAAATAAATAAATAAAACACCGCAGCTCAGTGGACACACATCCTTTCCTCCTGCAGCCACCTTCAGGCTGTCAGCTCCTACCCACCAATAATCCCAGCTGACTGAAGCACACACATGGATTTGATATTTTTGAGAAAAGGACGGGTCTGCAGTTGGAGATCTCAACACGATAAATATAAAAATGGGTAAAATCCTAAAGGGAGACATTATTTTATCTATTTTTTAAATGTTATAATAAGGTTTTGGCAACAAAATTGCTACTAACTCCTGGAAACAACATGAATGTGGAAGAGTTTAGAGTCATTCTTACAATAAGCTTTATTTCAGCTTGTTCAACATTACAGTCAGTATTATTGTGCCTTTTCATATCAGAGTTTCACCAACAGAGTGAAAATCATCATGTTTCAGCTTCCTGAGCTGCAGAAGGAAAACCTAAAAATGATTCTTGGAATGTTTGTTGATTTAATTGTCTCAAGTTTTCAGATCCTATGATTAGAAAAATACTAAATTGGGAGTGTGTTAACACAACAAAGTAAAATAAAAAATGCATTAGCACTGATTTTATATAAATAGTTAGTGCTGAATTTAAGAACAATTTAAGTTCATCAATCAACAGTGAGAAGGACTTTTCGCAAATATAAATATTAAAAATATTGGTAAATTTTCTATGAAAGTCACATCAACTTCACTCTTGGGTGAATTGATTAATCATTTCCAAATGCTTAGAGAAAACAGAAGAAAAAAGAAAAAAAAGAAAATTAAGCTACATTTCATGGACGCCCATTCATGTTGAACTATAAAGGCTCATGATGCTACAGTCAAAAATAGTCTCAACAAGTTCATTCATGTCTGATTCCAAGTATTCAGATGGATTCCAGGAAGAAAGCCTGTTCTGTCAAAAGAACGTTGAGCGTGACACTGGTTTGTACAACAAAGCACAAACTCTGCTGACAGAAACACTCAGAGCTACATTTAACAGAACTCCATAAAGCACATCGGCTAGAACCTCTTCAAACCAGCTGTCCAGCATGGTGGTGGAGGGTTGATGATTTGGGGTTAATGTTGCAGAAACAAAACCAGAACAGCTTCCAGTTATTGAGTCAACTGTAATGTAATACCTGGTAAAAGGAGTGGTCAGTCCTTTTCCTGATAAATGCTTCATAACAGACATGTTTCAAATGAACTGAAAAAGTACAACTGGGAGGAAGCATAATATGTAAAAACACATTGTGATTTTGCATAATGTGCTTAAAAATAAAGTTTATGAATTTGTTTAATGTATTTTATCAATAGGATTGCTGGCATGAGTCAAATATACTGATACTGCTAAAAAAGATTATGTTCTGTTCATTGATGTGTTCTCACACAGGTTAGTTTCTGATTTTTTTTCCAAACAAAAATACACTGTACAGTAGAGATGTGGCAGAATAACTTACCTTTCCATGGTAGGCGCTGCTGTTCTTGGCGACAGCACATTGTCGATCCACCAGGAAGCAGTATCTGCGACGCTCCTCTGACAAAGCCTGCTTGTATCCCTCAGCAATGAATGTCTCTATTTCTGTCTGCTTATTACTGATTGTCTCCACAAACTGAAAGAAAAAATAAAACACATTACAAAATTGTTACTTATTACCTGTATTGTTTATTTTAGCAATGCATTTTAAATGTGCCTATAAATTAAGATTCTGTTTAACAAAAATGTGCAAAAATAGTCATAGATCAGTTTTCTGCCAGCAGTTTGTAGATTAGACATTTTCCCCCAGACACCTAACCTATCCTAAACTCTTCTATTATATATTAAATTGTTGTTTCAGGGAGAGCCTTATTAGTTATTGATCTACTGCAGGTGTTAAAAGACAAAATACTTCAGTGCAACACAAAAGTCCATTTTAACACTTGTTAATCAAGTCAAATTACTACAAGCTTTAAAATTAAAAGGTGCAAGCAAATAGCCACTGTGTAAAGATGATTCATCAGTTGGACATGAAATAATTTTATTTGTTTTGACTGTGCTTTCTTAATACATATATATTGTTTTTCATTTTGTTATTTTATTACAGTAAGACTGATTAAACTTACATAGTTACACTGCTATGGTCCAATAGTGTACTTTGATTACTAAAATGCATCAGAACAATCTGTGGTCTCATTTACCCATCCACACAAACATTCATACAGCCTTTTACTACGTTTCTACAAACTAATCTAATTAAATCATTCTATAAGAACTAATCAGTGATTTAAATCACATTCTTACACCAATAAGCTACACTTCAGATGCAATGGGAGGTTCAGTGTCCTGAACAGGGACACCCCAACATGTGACTGCATACTGGTGCAGTTGAGTGTATTTTATTTAGTAACCACCAGAGCACACTACTTCCCAACTGACAGTTTATAAGAAGTGAGTTTGCTGAAAAGCCAAATCTAGCTGAATTTTCTCATTTCTTCTGGACTTCACTCTATTGTCTCTGGAAGTACCTTTTTTTTTGTTATCGTGTATGCAATGTTACCATCTAACACTTTAGGCTATTAGTTCTATGAGTTCACAATTTTTACATTGTTATTTCATTGTCTATATCTTCTTTTAATGTTTTCAAATTGAAAAATGCTAACATTTGAAACTGGTTGCTAATTAGTTGCTAATGTGTATAGAGCGTTCGGTTAAAAACACGAGCATCCCCTTGGTGGGGTGGATGTGTATGACTGTAGCTTCAAATGCTGCAAAAAATGACTTTCATTAAATCTCTTTTGGTCTTTCCTATGAACAAGATAACCCGTGATTTTATTTTGGCATGAGTCATACTCTATACTGCGGTAAGGATAAAGAAAAGGAGGGGAAAAACGAGGAGAGACATGAATCACACTGAAGAAATGTCTGGCAAATACACAGCTAGACACCTTAGCTGCTAGTGTTTGTGAATGAATCTTTGGCCACATCATAGGAGCCATACAGTGCAAAAGACACTTTAAAAGATTACAACCAAAGTGGCTGCCCTCTGTCTCTCTGGTGTAGTGACCCTTTTTGTATTTGCAGTCTCTGACTCAGAGTCTGCTAGCCCCTGCAACACTTCTAACCAGGGCTAATAGGAACGACTCAACCAGTGTGTGCTCGCCCTTTGTCAAACCAACATAGCCTCATTCTCCCACCATTCAAAAGGTCACCAAAGTAACCCAAGACAATAAGTGCAGTGGGAAAAGCTCATGCAGACACAAGCCACCATTATCTCTAACTGACCTCAGGTTACATCTTAGCTAGAATGACTTGTTTCGCAAAAGGTTATGGATATAAATGAAACCTGCTCCACGTCAGTGCAGTTCCTATCTTCAGGCTTTGACTGCTCAGCATTACATCCTCTCTGCATGTCTCTTTACGCTGACATATTCAGGACAAAATCCTAACATAGCCGTACTCTTATTACACTGCACACCCAACACTTTTTCCCCAGTAATTACAAAACACCGAGACGGCAAGCTCTCACACCATTTGAAAAGTGCAGAATAAATCAGCAACAAAACGGTTTGTGTGATGCTGTTTTACAACGGCAGCCCCATGTAACATATAATCAAACCACATTCCTAACTGCAATTACTGTTCAAGACATCAATAAAAGTATTCATCCTAGTCAAAAAGGCATCCTTACTCATCAACACTAGTTTAAAATGATGCTCTTAATAGAATGAAAATATACAAAACTGACACTGACAGACAAAATATATTTTAAAAAGGTGGGTGTTACACATTTCCAGACACATAGTTCACTCTACATCACAATCAAGTAAATTACTTTGTTATGAAAATATTGCATATCTCAAAAATAAAATTGCCTTTGCATCACAGTCTATCTAAATTCTTTGAAATTGGCCTCTGTCTCGTTAAACATATCCTACCATTTCAGACACTCCCACTTCAGCACATTTTCACAACAATGCTTGATGTAGTCAATAATCTTTCATAGGAGCGTTGTGTTTTGTTGTAAAAAAAATGAAAACATAAAAAGATGAAGCAGCGGAGCGAGTACAGAGGCTCTTACAAGACGTTTCGTCTTGGTAATATCTCCCAGTCATCCTCTATACAAATATGTCAATGTTAAGCTACTTTTTTTGTGAAAAACAAAAACAAAAACGTACATATAGATCAATATGATGTTTACGCAGCTCCGAATGGCTACGACAGGAGAGTCTCAAACATGCATGAATGACTCAAACTTAAAGCAACACTCTGGGTATGTTTTGGATGCAGGAATGACACAACATGATATAAAGCTCAAAACAATGATTTAGTAAAATATACCCTCTTTTGAGATATTTAAAAGTCCTTTTTTGAAATTTAATTTAATATCTAAAAATGTAATGTAAATTTTCTATATGGTCAAAATGAACACTTCAGCTTCTCAGAATGTTGTTCATTTGATCCACTAACATCTAAGATATTAAAAACATGTTATTTTCAGGACAAATTGAATTATTTCATATTCACATGTACCAAATATCTGAGAGTGTATTCTTCTTTTTACCTGGCATTATTATATGTTTGAGTCTGCTGGTTCTTCATCAACAGCACTCTGATGTTAAAAATCAAAAACCAAAATCAATGTGCCTGCTTCAGTTTTCCATTTTTTTTAAATGTGCACAGTGGTGTGAACCCCAGATTGAAACATCTTTAATTTGATGACACCAGTCTGCAGAAAGGCTGATCTAATCAAATATCTTCTGACAATAATTCTTAGAACTGAGCCCTGTCTCGCTTTGTCTGAGATCTTATTAACATCCTTTACAATACAAAAGAAGTTTATCTAGATAAACCTCCTTTCTACAGTACCTTGGTACCCTTCAATGAACTACATAATGAAATGATTAGCATTTCAGCAGACTTCATCCATTGATGTGGACGTGTCTCAAGACAGAGGAGAGTGAGGATGGTAGAAAAAGGCAAACAAGTAGATGATGAGAGGCAAGGTTCAATCAGATTCAGTCTGTCTATGCAGCCAGACTGCACTCAGACTTCTACTTTTAATGAAGAAAAAGAAAAAGTTAAAAGTTCTCATCTTTAAAGTCGCACAAATGGGTTGGAGGAGGATGAAAATGCTGCCCTCGTCTCTCTGCAACATTTACGGGCCTCCTGCTGCCTGAAAGAGACCATCTCCTTGCACACAAGATAAAGCGTACGATCTGTTACAATCTGAACTCCTTTTCTAGGTGGATGCTTGTCATTGTGAAGCACAGGTCTTGTGGGAGTGCAGGGCTCTCGCTCGCTCTTTGTGGAGCCATGCTTCTTGTGGGCTCAGGCACAAACGAGTTGACTTTTTCTCTCACACGCCCACAGCCGTGATATGATCAGTGAAAGTGAGCAGGCTGAAAATGAGAAAGGGAGATTGATTTTTCTTTTTTACTGCTAACAGACTGTAAATTATGAGTCCACAGTATGATGAGCGCTTCCCTCTGCACAGATGGGTCCAACTGATCAGTCATACAGGCTCAGCGAGAGTGTGAGGTAACGATAATGTATGTTCAAATGCACAATGTAAAAATATTTGATTCTTTTCTATTTATCCATCCTAGTCACTTGCCTGAGGAGTATTTCCCCCAATTACTTTTTCTCACTTTGAGTCACTATTATATGAACTGCTAAGATTAAGTAGAACAACATTGTGAAAATAAATCTTTGTTTGCAAGACAAGCATGGACAAAGACTAGAGTCCACAAAGAATCATGATTCAAGTAATTTGTTTAATGATAATTGCCCTCTGATGAGGATAATTTGTAGGCTGTGTGTCTCCATTGAGACATATTTTGAATTACTTTTAGGACTAAGTCGTTTTTTTCTAGACCTATAAAGATATTAAATTTTGCTGGACGATAAATTGTCTCAAAGATTATCGCGATAAATGATGAAATTGTTTGAAGACCACAAAATTTATGAACGTTTACGAAATTTACTGATGCACTGGGAGCAGAATTGATGAAAACAACAAACAACAGCAGCTACTGAAGCTCTAACATCACTACTCACTTCTATCCAAGCCGGTACAAGTTCTTCTTCTGGCTTCACCCCACGCTGCTTACAAAGTTTACACAAGTATTTGAAATTTACATAGTGTAAAATATAACAACTCTGGATGAACCCACGGTTCAACACAGTGTCCTGAAGAGCCACCAGCTAAAAGAAGGCCAAAGATGCTCCACTACTACGGTTTATGGGCTTTCATGCTACAAAGATTATGAGACCATGCGCCTGGCAAGTAGTGACCTACCTGACGAGGGTTCACTCCTCCCTACGCTAAGGAAGAGAAAGAAGGGGGATATGAAGAAATCAAACAAGCAGCCAAATTCAATTTGACCTCATTTTAACTTATGTGATTAATTGATTTATTGCTTAACGTGAGAGGCCTTTTTTTTTCCTATAAGAAACTCAATATCTCCCGTGACCATCCAGTAGTTAATGATGTATTTTGCCAACAGAGTGGATGCCAAAATCTCAAAGCTCTTGCCCAATCTGTCAGAGTTCCACACTAAATTTAAATAAATATCTGCCAAACTGGCAGTGTTCTATTTAAGGTTTTTTTTTTTTTTTTGTCTTGAGTTGGCTCTGATTGAATGTTGTGTTTACAAACTGTGGTTTATTTAAAACTGGAAGACATTAAAATAAAAATCTATTGAGTTCAGAATTAAGAAAAAAAAAACTAAAACAAAAACACCAACAATATGAACTTGCCCTTATATTAAGATGGCAAATTAACTTTTTGTGCTTGATAAAATCTTGCCATGGTCTCCTGGAACTCTTTATCTCCACATTAACATAACTAAAACATTTACATGAAGACATAAAAGGTTTTAAATAAAATAAATCACCAGTACAGATGTAAACAAAGACACCTGCATTTTCTATTAGGGTGTTGGAAAACATCTGCCTCTGCTGGACCTTCAACTTTACACAAATCTCTGCTGGAATCACTTAGAATTTCATACAATTAATGATTTACATGCATGTTTTCTTTAAGCAAGCAATGGTTAAGCTTTGATAAAAACTTGTTCCTGGAGATAAGATTTGAAACAGCAGAAACAAACTGTTTGCTCATTTTCTTTTTTTTTTCCCTGCACAGATTTATTTTAGTGCTTTTGTGTCCAAGCATAGTCATCAGTCTTATTGATAGTTGGACGTCTGTCAGGTGTACAATTTTTATCATTGTGACTCAATCAATAACAACCACACAAAAAAAAATAAACAAACCACTTAAAAAAGCAGGTATGCATTAACCCAGTCCTTTTAACTGATTTACTGGTGTGAGGCCTACAGTCTCTGCTGCCATTCAAGCTTGGCTTCATGCTCCACTGGACTCCTGAGCACATCGCCCAACTTGACGCCTTATGATGACCCTTAATACAGCAACTCTTCAAGGCATTTCTGACACAATGGAACAGATTTGATGCGACGCAGCAGTCAGATCAATCCAGTGCTGCCATGCCACTGCAGACAGGACGAGGCAGATGTGTGTGTGTGTATTTGCCTTTGTGTATTTGACAGCATGTAACCTGATTGGACAGAGTCCTTCATGTGGAAACTGAGCACCAAAGAACAACATGTCTATAAGTGAACTCCAGAAAAGTTTGTATCCTGACATTTTCTTCTACCCGACACTGCTGAAAGCACGTCACAGTGAGGCAACCGCAGCAGCTCAGTAATAACCCCTGCAAGTCTTGACCTGTTAAGGTTTTTTTCAGCCCAAATTCCAGTAAGCTCCGACATATTCTACCGTTTTCTTTTTTCACTTCAGTAATAACCCTTGGGAGGAGAGCAACCAAAACAAACAAGAGAAACAAAAAGTGAAGTCTTAGAATGTGAGCTAATGCAGAAAAGGAGTGTCATTTTTGGGTTTCCCCCATCAGGTAGGAGGTGGTCATGTGATGAAAACTTCATGTGACAAAAGCAGCAACAGTAATGGTTCATGTGAAACACTTGGATTTATCTGAAGGGCTTTGTCATACGTTGATTTGTCAGAGGAATGATCACTTAAATTTACACTCACTCTTATTTCTACATTTGTCTTTTCTGTCCATAAAGTTCAGAGATCCTGAACAGTTGTTAGAATATTGGAATTACTGGCTGCTTACATTACCTACTGGTGGCTTTTAGACAGAGGTTTCAATAACTAAGAACAAATACTTTGTTACTTTACTTAAGTAGAAACTTTGGTTATTTATACTTTAGTGGAGTAATTATTTTTCAGCCTACTTTTTACTTCTACTCCTTACAATTTAATTTAACTATCTGTACTTATTACTCCTTACTTTTTAAAAATGCAAAAAATATTTAATTTTTATTTAACTTCATTATTCAGAAAATAACTAACTAACTATATAAAAATCTATCCAGATACATGGAGCCATTGGATAGAGTGAATTTGATTGTGGTTGGATGAGAAGTGTAAATATATACCATTCTGACACCCTATTGGATTGAACGCACTCCATCACCTGTATGACACAAATCCAGAGGTGTCAAAAATATTCACATTCATTACTTAATTAGAAGTATAGATACTAGGGTTTAATAATATTTTTATGGAAGTAGAGTTATCAACTCAAGCTTTTTACTCAAGTAAAAGTATAAAAGTTCTGGTTTTAAACTTACTTAAAGTATAAAAATAAAAGTAATTAACACATCCCCTCCCCCAATTTTCTTTTAAAGTCAATAATGAGTATAATAAGTTAAATTAATATGTTAATATTGAAAAATTTGAAATTAACTGACTAGACTACTTGTTTCAGCCACAGTCCTCTTCATTAGAGGCAACATGCATCTGCTACAGTATGTCCTGCTGGAATGTGATGTGATTTGTGTCATACAGGTGTGATGGAGTGAGTTCAATCTAATAAGGTGTTAGAATGGTTTATATTTACACTTCTTATCTGACCACAATCAAATTCACTCTATCAAAGGGCTTCATGTACCAGTACTTTTATACTTTTACTTGAGTAAAATGCTTGAGTTGATACTTATATTTCCAAAAAAAGCATTTTAAGATCTAGTATCTATAGTTGTACTTAAGTAATGAATGTGAATACTTTTGACACCTCTGCTTTTAGAAGTATTTTTTTTAAGTTTTACTATTTACTAAACAAATTCCCAAAACTTAAAAGTAAAACAGCTATGTCAGAATATATCAGTATCTGAAGCATATTTTTGTCTATCCCTTCAGGTAACCATGTTATATATATACACACACACACACACTACACGTGCATTTTTAACCACCAGTTTTTGTACTGATTCTGTGCTTTTTAGCTTCAGAAAGAATGTTAGATCCTTCCTTCCCCATCAAAACTCAAATTCAATCATCTACCAATGAACTGCAACTCTACAAAACTTGGAACCAGGGACACAAGCAGAGCAACAATCTAACAGAGTGCATTTATTGCAGTATTTCTTGATTTTTTGTAGCTCCACAAAGAAATCTTCTAGTTCGTAACTAACAAATCTGACGTTAGTTACTGCTGGAGTTTTTAGTGCAACTGTAGAGAGGAGAATTGATATAAAGTCATTTCATCCTCTGAGATGCAACTCGTCAGGAAGCTCACCTGCATCTCCTTGTCTCCATACTTTGAAGGGTTTTTGCTGCCTTGGCTCTTCCTTCGCAGCTTCTTTAGTTCCCCCTGGCACTTTTCCAGGCTCTCCCCTTTGTTCTTGTGTTCCATCTGGTATTTCTTCAAGGCAGCCTGTGTGGAGAATTAAGGGGTAAATAAAAAAAAGAAGAAACCACATTTTTAAAAGGTCTACAATTTAAAAAGTTTGCACTGAAGACAGACATTTTATTTTATATTTTTTAGTTGGCACAACCCCAGTTGGCCTCAACATTCAAACTTTTGTACAGTATATGATCTGAATCAAAGCTTTATGTTGTTACAAAGCTCTGATAGGAAAAAAAAGATGCTACTTTAACATTGAACTAAAGCCTAACAGAGGGAAAGAATCAGTCCTTGTGATGCTGCCCTGATGAAGCAGCTTTAATATTAAAGAACTGAATGTAACAGTCTGGCTGATTATTGCGCATCAGTACTGAGGCTGAGCTCAAAAAGCATTTAGACTAGAGGTGTCAAACTCCAGTCCTCGGGGGCCGCTATCCTGCATGTTTTAGAGCTTTTCCAGCTCCAACACACCTGATTCAGTGATTGAGTTAACTCTTCAAATTGGGAAGAAGCCAGCGATCAAAATCAGGTGTTTTGGAGCAGGAAAACCTCTAAACATGCAGGATTGTGACCCTCTAAGACTGCAGTTTGACACCCCTGATTTAGACTAACTGTATTTTAGAAGACCCTCAAAATAACTACCGTACTTAAATTAATAAAATGCCTGTATTCATATGCTTCTAAACAAAATGCAGTTTTAATATTTTATAAGCTTGTTTTGACATCACTGCCTCTTCAAAACATCTACTGCTATTGACGAGGCTACGCAACGCGCCTTCAGTTGATTTTCATCACACGAAGTGAGCAATCAAAAAATCGGCTGCAGCCTGCGACGAAGACAAAAATAAACGTGAAATTTGTGGCGAATTCCTAATTAAATAGCACAGTCCTTTCGTTTTATTAATTTAATTTGCTTTTATTATTTATTTATCAAAGGAGGGAAACAACTTTGTTTCCTTGGCTTTTAGCAGCTCTGTTGCTATGGTAACAGTGTCTGGTGCGAGAAAGCTCATGTGGTCTCTGCGAGGCAAAAATTGGAAGAGAGGCGCTTCTGAACGGGGTTCAACACCCACATTTGCATGCCGCATGAAAAAGAGAGCATAAGCAGGTATTCTCAGGTTAATCTGAGCAGCCTGACACACAACGTGTTTTATAACAGATGTGTGGTCCGGTCTGACATCTGCAGGTCTGAGGGGAATAAGAAACTTCAAATCAGAGTCCCCAAGCAGTCATTTCTTTCCAAACAATGGCTTAAATTGGCATTTCATATTTGCCTGCTAATTTGTACTTCTCCACATCAGCTGCCTCCTTGAAATATTTGTCTAAAATGAACCAAATCAAGCATTCACACCTTTATGAGCTTTGTAACTCAGTGAAAATAGCCGTGAATGACTCATTCTTTGAATTTCCTCATACTCTGAGATAAAATGGTAAACCATCACAGGTTGCTCTGGTATTGACAGCCGCGTTTGAGCAGAAACAAATGGGGCTTTAACATTGTGAGTTCACGTGCAAAAAACTGCAGAAACACAAGCATTCTGCTGCACCACATCATTAAACTTACAGGAGTTTACAGTTTTACACTCCAGCCGAACAAGTGGGGATCATGTGCTGGTTTGTCAATGAGTTTGCTTCACCTTAGCAAAACATCATGAACCACTGAAGGAATTTTAATGAAACTTTCAGAAAGTAAACATAGGTTTTATACGAGTTAATCCAATTAACTGTCTGCCACAGCTGATCAATACTGGCCTACACAATGATGACAGTAGTTGTCTCAATTCAGGGGTTGCAGCCCGTGTAGGCTGCATAATCAGCTGTGAAATGAGACGGTCTAGTCTACGGATGACGTAGGTTTGCGTGACCACGCACTGCCCGTTACCATGGTGATACATTTTATATCACATGCTTCAGTTGTCATTTCACTGTATAACTTCACAAAATACAGTATTATGTAAAATGTTACGCATAAAAAATAAAATAAAATACAATCAGTATCAGTGCTTGTAATTGCATTTTATTTAACATCTCATTGCACCATACATTTCATCAACTATGTTGGTAAATATACATTTAAATACAAATTATTTCTAAACCGTGCTGTATGAGGGAAACAACAGAAACAAATAAAAGCAGAGTGATTTTTTTTAAGTTTGCTGACAGTGTAATACATCCTGGGTTATTGTCGGCTGCGTAGGATACTCCGCTGCAGCCTATGTTTTGGGAGTTTTGGCGGCCACATAAGTAGGCGTCTACAAATTGGGACACAAGTGTGCTGTATGTCGGCTGCAACCCTGAACTCAGACACAGCATAACTCAGTTAAGATAAGTTTTGTTGTTGTAACTGAGAGGCATTGAGAACGTATACTCTGAGCATGACATCAGGTGGTATTGTATGAGATGATGCAAAGCATTTTAAAGTTTTTAAATAAACGGCTACATTGCTGTCATTTTTTTCAAAGAACAGATGTTTTAGTCTAAAACTCTGGCATGAAAGAATGTGGGTCATTCAATGCTAGGTTTTTAATTTGTTTTTAAAACAAGCAACCATCTTGTTTTCTTTTTTTTCCCTGCTTGTAGTTTGTTTGGCATCATCTTTTGAAGGGTTTTATAGTTGCTGTCTGCACTCAATGTGATAGATCTGTGATCATCCTCACACACGCCTGGAGGACTTTAGTGGACAGGTGGAGATGACCTCAATTACACCATGCAGACCCCACAATTTAGTGCATGGTTAAGTGCACTGACATGAATATATTCTGTCCAAAATCTCCTGCCCAGGTAGTAAATCCTACTTAGAGCAGAAGAGGGGGACAGCTGGTCTATGTAAAAAAAAAAAAAAAGAAACTTTGCTCTTCATTCATGGGGTCAGACTGCATAAACAAGATGATATACAAAAACTGCCCTCCTTTGTATCAACTGAACCTCTGAGTCAAAACACTAAATCTAGTGGACTCTGACCTCCAAACCAGCAAATTTAATCACTGTCTGCAACAACAAGAAGATAACTGTTCTGCCTTAATCTTATTAGAAACTGAGAGGTCAGTTTTAGGTTGAATCCTGCATTCTGAACTCTGTGTAATGACTGACACACACTCTGCAATCTTGTGAGCACAAACTGCAAATCTGAAAAAAAAAAAACGCTAATATCGTCTCTTCTTTTCAGCATGCGTTAGCATTTATTCTGAACCTAAGTGATTGTAATTGTTGCTGTGACAGATCAGTAGAAAATCATGCAAATATACAAAAACCTGAACATAAATATTTCTGGAGCTGTGCGGATGACTTTCCCTCCTTTATTCTAGTTCAGACAATAAAAATCACATAATATATCATTGAATACTTTGGTTCTGATGCAATCTAATGACCTAATGTAAACTCACTCTTATTTTACTTATAACAGTTTAATCAAACTATTTATTAATTTTATTTTTTAAATGTTACACTGTGTGTAAGCTACAGCAGCTTCATTGTTTTGTTCCCCAACAACACAATAAAATAATGTCAATGTCATCCCATCCCCCCCAAAACAACGCACAGCAGAACTGCTGTACACTTAGGCTGCAACCCACTCATTCTAAAGATATCACATGTAGACCCACTCTGCAGCTCTTACACACACTCTACAAGGGGCTTATTATAATCAGTCTACCCCTGATGGTTTATTAAACGTGAAATGTTGCAGAAACTGATTTTAAAGCAGAACTACTTAACACACGCAGCCTCGCAACCATCTCTGTTATCACGTCATCTGACACAGCTTCAAATAAAAGTCCATACATTTCATGCATTCATTAACATGAGCTCAATTTTTTTATTGATGAGCTCATGTTAATGAATGCATGAAATGTAAATAAATTAATGTAAAAAAAAAAAAAAAAAAAAAAAAAAACACAAGCTCATCAACAGAGTGCACTTTTCAATATAATCCTCCCTTCATCTCAGAAACAGAGCGACAGATCCAGATACTCACAGTCAAATATCGAGCATCCAGCTCCACTTTCTTCTCAAGCTCTGAGAGCAGTTCATTGTGAAAGGACTTCAGCTGAAAAAAAATAAAAAAGGGACAGAAAATGTTTAGTTAACAAGTTTTACCCTTTTAGTAGTAACTGCCTAAAATGTTTTATTAAGATTTTGTTTGAAATAAAGTTTTTACGGCGTTACTATGAACTGTGGATATGAACTTCTATAAGCATGAGTCTCCATATTTCATGTCACACTAGATAACTTATGCCAACTTATGAAACATTTATGTCTAAATAGCTAATAAAAAAGTTGCATATTTGATCAATTTAGAATTACAGAATGTACACACCTAAAAGAAGCTTCCAGTTGATATTTTTTAATTCCATCGTCTACATAGATGTCTTTAAATTAATCATAAGTTGGCTAAAATATCATAGTGTGACAGGGCCTTTAGCACAGGACCTCTTGGCACATGTTTCTAATACAGATCAGATTTATTCATGTTGCCACTGAGAAGTAATGAGCAGACTAAACTAACATCGTGGATGTCCGCTAACCTATTTACTGAACATGTGAACAGGATTTTTTTCCCTCCTTTGATCAAATCTCAGATGTTTTGGTGTAAGACATGGATGTTAGGATGATTGCAGTATGAATTCAGACAGAATACATTTATAGCAGCTCCAAAAATGATGCTCCACTGACACAGCCAGTCATATAACCTATAACCTTTTTATTTTTTATTATATTTGATATTTTACTAGACAAATAAAATGAATAAAAACAAAGACCAGTTCTGCTCAACTTTTAAATAAGTCCAATTTATTTAGTCTCGTTTGTTTTCATTTAAAGTCCGTTTGCGTTTATTTAGTTGCCATTTATTTAAAAGTCATTTATGCTACTGAGCTAAGAAGCTGGTGTAATGATCCGTCCCAGGATCATGATGGAGCAAACCCACACCACTGACCTGAATTAGGTGGGCATTGTTACTGCGCCTTGTTCTGTTTGAATATAATTTGAATACAGCAGATAATTGTCAAAAATCACACACCCAAAAACCATTCAAGCTTAGAATACCAACCATCTCCTCTAGCTGCACTTGGATCTGTCTGTGGACCTCGGCCATCTGGAACAGCACATCCCCTTCACACAGAGAAACAGAGAGACATGGAGAAAACACATGAATACTCTATAACACAAGCAGAAAGCTGCGAGGAGGAAGAAAAGTAGAGAGAAAAAAAAACAGATGAAACACTGAAAGCAAGAAAGAGAAGGAAAAAAAAAACCCAACATGATGGATGATTGTTTATGAGATGATAAGACATTGATACAATGCCACATACAGAAACTGAAATGGAGATAATGAAGTTTAAAAAAGCAGAACACACTGGATCTTGAAGTTTGTAACAAACTAGAACTTAACAAGTCAAAAGAAAGTAAAGATTAAAGTCTAAATAGAACAAATAAGAAAAATAAATAAATCAGGTAAAACTCAAAAATGACAGTGGTCATGCAGCTAGTATTGTAGTTTTAATACCTACAGTCTGCCTCTTCTGAATTTGCAGTGCATTGTCAAGAAAAGGAACACAAAAAGCACATTGAGCGAAGGACACATACAAATAGAGACCTGGTGGAAAGACTGTGAGCAATCCAAACAGACAGAAACATGACAGACATTTTCTCTGACCAGAAGGTCCAAAGCTGTTTTGGCTTTGTTTGGGGCTTTGTGTACATTCAGCCAGTGATGTGAATATTAACAGAATCAGATCGGATTTGTTGTAAAGTGTCAATTAGACAGCAATATAGAAGCATCATGTTCTGTTTTCAGCCAGTCTAGTTACATGATTAATTTAAAACATGGCTGAAAGAGTCAGTTAGGATATCAATCAGATTTATTTTTCAGGACACACTAGAGGCTCATGACATTTATTGTCAGATTTTATTTTTTGCTTGGTTTCACACACTGTCCTGCTGTGTCCTTTTATGAGCTTTAATCTACAAAGAGCACATCTAAAATGGATCTTAAATTGCTTTGCAAACAAAAGCAGAACTTGTGCTGAAGTGGTTTCAGTACAAACCTTTGTTCTGCACCAAAAGGGCTTTGGAGTGGTCTCCATCTCAGACAGCAAGCAGCGTGAACACTGGCAACAATGTAAGAGACTGTGACAGAGCGGACTTAAAGAAAAGCTGAGAAGCAGAAGGTTGGTTCTTTAAACCACACAAGGAAGAAAAGAATGCAACATGTAATAAGAACTGTGGAGAAGTACCGTTAGACAACAGAGTTGCCAAAAAGATTCCAACATACTACTATTAGCCCTGTACTAGCAATTTATTCTACAGAATAAAGACAAAGTAGTTTATTTTAAAGAACACTTGAAATGCATTTAAGGAGATCATGACTTTTTGATGAATATAGAATAGACTTATTGTTTTTTTCTCCTATACCCTATCACTGTTTCCCTCTTGTTCCATTTTAGGAATAAAGTTTAATCCCACTCCATTTGCCCAGTTGATTGGTCAGAATGTGAGTGAACTGCTCATTCTTTATGTGACAATTGTCAGGTGCTATGGAAATGTGATAACTACACAAAAATATTTTTATTATTTATTTTGCAACAAATATTTTTAATGCAGAAGCAGGGTCTCTTCCGTGCCTTTACATTAGATGCATACAGAGTTTAAACTAAATATATATTTTAACTGTTGCTATTGCTCAATGCACCTTTAAGTGATGAGATCAAAATGTAGCACAGAGAGTATTTATGGCATCAAATGTTAAATTCACCACAATCATTACCCCTGATGGGCTCATCTTCTTACACGCAACAGGGCCAAGCCTTTGCCCGTGTTGCAACCTGTCAGCTGTTCTTGCATCTCACAGGAGCAAATGAAGCATCCTGTCATTTCTCAGCAAGACTGCTAAGCAGCTTACACATCTCCGTTCACACAACCCTCCAAGCTTATAAACCCTGCCATTTTGTTGGCTTCTCCAACAAGCTTGATCAATTAACTAATGAAGTATCCATCAGTGAACTGCAGGCAAAAGGCTCAAAACTGCACATCATGAGAATCAGCAGGGCTGGTGTTTCGCAAGAAGCCAGAAAGGTGAAGAATTGTCTGAATGCGCAAGGGATATCTATTTGTCATCTGCTAATTACTGCACATTGTGCAATGTCAAAGCATGAGAAAAGGAAACTGAAATCACACTTTGGACATGCAAATGGTTGCCATGGTGATTTTAATACCTCCACACAACAGACACCGAAAATTGGGCTGGAATCAACAAGTGCATTAGAGCGTCCAATAATTCAACCAGCAATTAGTAAAGAGGCACGATGACGTCAGTGTTTTTTTCTTGGAAAGTATTCGGCGGGCACGGTGCGACCTGTGAGACTTGGAGTGAGAGCCGTCAGCCTGATGTCAACATAACAGGACTGAAAGTCATCCCTCACAGAAAGAAGCACACTCGCACAAAAAACACACCACCAGAAACACGCACGGCAGTAAACAAACACATGTTATTACTGTATCAATATTTCCCAGCTCGCTTGAACCTCATCGGTTTTCGCAGGCTGACTGGAAACAATAGTTTCTTTGTTGGAAGTGGAGGCTGATCTGCACCTGCAGCGCTGAAACAAGCCGCTACATGCCTGCTAGCTTAAAAACACTGAGTCAGAAGAATGCATAGCTGCTGGAGTTGTGTGCATATGCGAACAGACTCTCCCCTGAAGCATGACATCAGCTTGTGGATGTATTGACTGCTTGTGTAACGGCAGCCATGCTACACCCACACAGGTGGAGAGATACAAAAAAGAAGCAGCAAAACGAAATGTGGGCTATTGAGTAGCAGGGAGAAAAAAAAAAAAGAGGAAGTTTGCAATGCTGAACAGGGAGAGTGATAGAAGGGCTGCAGAGAAAGAATGGAGGTGGATGGAGAGACACTGAATCACTAGTGAAGGTCAAACCAGATTCACTAGGGGTTGTCATGGAAGCAGGAGAAGCTGGGGTCGTTGCTATGGCAGAAGCTGCGCGATGAGGAGCGGTGCTACAAAATGTTGTGTTACAAAATCCCATTTGAAGATCTCCGCCCTTACTATCAGCTATTACATCAGCATACACACGTTCCAGGGGAGAGGAGTGGTGTGTGTCCCCCAGTGTCTGTCTTCAGTTCAGTATGTGTGGCCTAACAGCAGCGTTAATACCTGCCTACCTCGCATGACAAGTCACACGGGAAACAAAGCAAAGGGGCAAGTACAAAATGTGTGAAACACAGCTAATAGCTGAGACTGAGTTGACTCAGTGTGTATGTTTGAAGCGCATCACGTGTGAAGAATGCAAGATTTAAATGTGGTTAAACTGTAAGCAAGGAAAGCTCATAGTTCACATCCCTTCAAACACATCTCTAGTTACAAGTTTCCTCGACTGAATGAGAAATTCTGTTTGAACTCTTTACCCACTCACTCCTCGCAGAGAGAAACCACTGATGCATATTTGACACACTGCTAAAATTGGAAGCCCAGCGATCACAGTTGTTCGTAAAAAACATTTTTCTTGCAATGGTGTCATGCATTTAGGCCATAATGATGGCTTAACAGGAGAACCGTGCAGTTGCCAAACAGAAGTAGGCCAGAGAGCAGTTACAAGTAATCTTGACATAAATTCAACGATTGCCCAAACAAATATGTAGCATACTCGGATTAGCTGGAAACAGTGTTTCTTTGCCTCAACTTCAGAATATCTTAAATCAGTTCCTTTAAATTCCTCAAAAGGTTCTCAGTGCAATCCAAGATCAATAATAACCAGAAAGAGTGTCAGGGAGGCTAA
Source organism: Anablepsoides rubrolineatus (assembly GCA_031762495.1). NCBI lineage: Eukaryota > Metazoa > Chordata > Actinopteri > Cyprinodontiformes > Rivulidae > Anablepsoides > Anablepsoides rubrolineatus. The sequence goes on from JARVGW010000194.1 coordinate 12,052,187, forward strand.
AAGTGAAGCAGTAGAGAAAAAAAAAGAAATTCTGAAGAATACACCAGTGTAAAACTCTAAATCATTTAAAGTCTTAATGTGTCACTTTTCTCATCGTAAATGCATCCCAGTACTTGAACAGAGACAATAAATAAACACAATCATGTATTATAATTCAGGATGGGGCAGATTGAATAATCAAATTGTGTTTGTCACAGCAGGCTAGCCCTAAGAACAAAATATTCATATCTGAATATGCAAAAGAGAGGAAACATTGATAAACTGGTTTTACTTTGCAATAAGCAATTTTGTTCTTTGTTTGCAATAGTTAATTTTAAAAAGGTCTGGATGCAACTCAGATAGTTTTACATTTAAACTAACTTTTCAGTTGAGGTTGTGTTGAAGCCAAACCAAATAAAACCATCAAAGGCAACAGTTATGTAAAAAAAACACATGCAAATGCCTATTATAATAATTATATATTTAGAACTTGCTAGTACCACAGAATACCTAATTTGTCACATCACATTCTGAAATACTATAGCTAGCCTTAAAGTTTTGTGTATCCTTCACAAAACAAATTGTAGCGTGTTTCTTGGATATTACAATCTGTATTTAGATCAACAATTATTCTCTTGACTGGCAATTATTTTAATGAATACTGTGAAGGAATATTCTGTTGCAGAGAGGAAGCCCCTGCTGCTGCCTGTGGTAGAGGTGGAGGGCAGACTTTATTATCCATGGACTCAGCCCCTTTCACAAAACTATTTTCTAACAGGGCCTGGGAGGCCATTCACCTGCCTCAGTTTAATGTGTGAAACTACTGAAACAGCATGATGGGCTGAAGCTGACCCACCTTTGATATGCCACTGGGCCAGCTGAGTAGGTAGTGTGGTACAAGCTGAACCCACATGCCTGTGTAACTGTAAGCCATAAAGTAGATTCAGCATTTGGACACAGTGATAACGTGCTCTCTATGGCCAACTGGACATTCAAAAATGTTCAATAATTGCAAATTAAATGTGTTGTACTGAATGTCAAGTTGCAAACTTATACATAATATTTACGTAAATACAAAAACTCAAAACCCATCTGTTCAGGAAAGCATATACACTTGACCCCTAATTTTTATAACTATCACTATTTTACAGTATTTATTTGACTGTTTTTATTATTTATGCCTCTACTATTTTATCTTTCTAATTGTCTTATTGTTTTATTGTGTTCATTGTTTTATTGTGATTTTATTGTTTTTTGTAAGGTGACCTTGGGAGTTCTGAAAGGCGCCTATAAATAAAACGCATTATTATTATTAAAAAAGAGCCTGTGATGTGCAAATCCTTTAAATACAAATAGTCGAAGACATCTTTATTATATTTAAGAAACTTGGCATAATACACATGATTTTACCCGTTTTGTCACATAACTAGCATATTTTCTTTTGGATTAGCTCAGCCAAAATTAAACCGGAAGTGACATCAAAGGGGAACTCTTTAAGAAAGAAAACCCTCTCACTCTGATCTTTGTTTATTGAAACATTGTTTGAACTTTGACTCTTCTTCATCTCTCGGATAGTGACTCACAATGATCTAAAGAAACATCAGATTCTTCTCTACAGCCTGTGTTGTTAAACATTTTATCAATGCTCTGCTCACATGCAGACATTCTCCTTTGACATCACTTCCTGGTGTTTTACATGCAAATATCTCAACAACTGTTCATCTCAGCGGCATGAAAATTTGTTTTGCACCATGTTATCAGTGTTGTCTTTCCAAAAATGAATTCAGATTTATGACAACAATTTGATGTCACAGGCACTTTAAAGTGTTGTGAGAGAAAGGTATATGACTAGCTACAATGTGTTTAGACTGAACGTTAAAACGGACTCTAGAACAGACTGCAACCTTCGTGCTGGATTTGCAGAATGCAGTTTTTTTAACCAATCATCAAGAACAGAGTTGCCTAGCAACATAGTGTTTTGTGTGAGTTATGGCATACATCATTGTCAGCTACAGGCACTGTGGAGTTTGTATTGTTTATACAATGCTACTTTTTGTTTTCCAACGTGAGGTTGCTCTTTTATTACCTTAACTAATTTGGTGTCATTTTTGATTTGTGAATATAAATACTGCTGCATGGTCCAACTCACCCCTGATCAGAGGGTAGCTTTTGATTTCATTTGCACAAAAAAAAATAAGAAGGGCAATGTGCTCTGAGTGAGACAGTAGAGGCCACTGGCTTCCCATCATGCAGTGTGTGCCTCGGAAATAGAACAGGGGAAGGCAGGGACTCCAGGGAAGGTGGCACAGAGCTAAGAAAAGAGTTCCTCTGCTCTCATTTAAACAGGGCCAGATGCTAGAAGAGGAGAGAGGTAGGCCACACCGAAGATGGAGTGACAGGACGAAAAGACTGAGTTGTGTTTGCATGTTCATAGGTGTTTGCTTAACACCTCATTTACAAACACCTATGGCTTGGTCTCATTTAGCCTTTAAGGCAGCAGTTCCCTTAACAAATGTATTGTTTGTGCCCAAGACCCATTAAAAGATAAAAAAAACATTAATGCCACATCAGTTTTCATCCTCCTTTCACTGATTCTTTTCCCCTCACTAGATACAGAGGAGTTTTTGTGAATGAATGTTGTAGTGCGCAGGATGGGGCATGAGCAACTTTCCCTATTGGTAGAATCTGGTTTATTACTTTTTTCCGAATCCATGTTATTTCCCAAAAGATGCATGTGCTGAATCATGCATAGTCTGTTAATAAGTTGTAGTAATTAAAGGGCTTCTAGAAGTTGATAAGATATTTGATTTCCTCCGACTTAATGGACTGAAATGTAAGCACTTCCATTGTCCCCGGGTTGCAGAGAACACATTAAAAGGTTGAATGGTCCAGGAAGAGTTTACGTTTTTTTGCACTGTAAAACCAAACAAAAAAAAAAGAATGTTATCACGTTAAAATAATAAAAAAGAAGTGCTCGTGCAAGCACTAAGTTTCACATTTGACTTTCATACTGATTTGTGCAAGTATCAACAGTGAAACTCTGCCCATGTAGGGCAGCCCTGTGGAACACACCCAGCCAAACACAAAGCAGCCACAAAGGAGCTTTTAACGGCTTTACCTCAGGACAAGAACGATTTTATGATTCTGATGGGGGTGTAAACAATCTTGTAGTCAAACAACTTCTTCAGCAAGTGCCTAAACGGATCACCAAACTGTTCTATCATGCAAAAACTCATTTGCAGTACAGTAAATTAAAGGCACCTGCATATTTATGCTTCGAAGTCTCCTCAAAAGTTTTTAGAATCCCATTACTTTTGTATCTATGGGGATAACTACAAGGAATCTGCTAAATATACAATTTAACAAATACAAAAAAATCATTAGTTGGCCAATTAAATTGCAAGCATTAAAATAAGTTAATTTAAATCATCTTGCCAGAGCCTTAGTTTTAAAGAGCAACCTTTCCTTCATTTAAACATATAAACTTGGCTGGTTTGGATTGTCATAAATTACCCCAGACTGGCAAATGCTGGGTTTCCCTTAGAAGGCTTGGAAAGCCACAACTGACACAGAGGGAGTAAGTGCTCACACTCCTACAGTAAGAGGGATAAAAGAGGAAGACTGTAGATGCAGTGGAAGACAGAAAAAATAAAGAAATAATGGAGGGCGAGCAGGTGTGTTTGTGTGCATGTGTTAGCATGTATGTGTATGCATGTGTGTATGTGGGTGGCAAAGTGACAGGCGATGATTAGCCCAACCAGAGGAGGATATGTGGGAGGGAGTGCGTGGGAGTAGTGGGGCTGCTGGGAGAAACAGAGTCTGTCTCTTAAGGCTGAAATATACACAAGTGGATTTGAAAAGCACTCAAACGTACACAGATGACAAGGTTTAACCAGAAACAAAATGCACACAACCATGGAAATATAAGAAAATGTGGACACACGTAGGAACATCCAGTACATCATGGATGATTTCTGTGAGAACATATTGTGTCATGCAAGCCAGACTTTGCATGTTGTGATAATAAAAAGCCTAAGAAAAAAAAAATAAAGTGATTTCAATCATAGCATCAAACAATGTGAATAAATATGTCAAAGACAGGTAAAAATGGAGAGTAGCTGCTGAGTCTGAGCTGTGTAGGTGGGACCATTTGCAGTTGGTTTTTATACTTTGCTGCTGTGGTATTAACTGGCTTTAAAGAGGTGCAACTAGAGGTCCACGTTATTCATGTAGCAACATGTTTGAGCAGGTACAGATGTTGTAATGCATTAGGAAAACCTGTTATCTATTTATTTATGGCTTACAATCATAAGGAAACTTTAATAAAACAAATTGGGAAATGAAGCTAAGGTAACTGTATAACTAATGGTTAACAAACTATAGTAAATACAGAATAAATGATAATTGCAAAAACTATATACACAAAATGGAAAAAAATACTTTATAAAGAAAAGACAAGTCCCATTTACCCCTTTTCTGAAATGTGACTCAGATCAACTCATTTTGATACTGTCTCTTTAAAGCCAAACAAGGGGCATCAAGCCCCCCCCCCCCCCCCCCCCTGTAGAAAATCAAGAAATCTGTACAGGTTGAAAACAAAAATATGACTCAAACACAATATAAAAACATCAACACAGCACGGGAAGAAACTACATCCAACTTTTCTGCACTACAGACTCCAAATAAAACAACAAAATGTGTAATGGCAACAAAAAGTGGATTTTACAGGATATGTCTCAAAGAAAAACTTTAAATAAGACCTCTTTGTAATCGCATCCCTCCCCATCTACAGTATATACAGGACAAGTGTGAATTTCACTGACCTACCATTTTGCCCTTGGAATTATTATTGAATACTTGATTTATGTGCTCGGCTTTATTCTTGATTTGTGGTGCTCATTTTATTCTTGGTAAACTATAAAAATAAATCTAAAAACATGCTTTCTATCTGAGAGAAATCAATGAGCACAACACAAACAATCAATCATATGACTGATGAGACTTCATGGAGACTGACAAACATTATATTTAGTTACTTGTTTATCAAATATCCTGAAATTTATTTTTTAAGCCTTCATATCCTTTTAAAACAAGGCATTCTTATTTAGATTCATCACTAATTCACATAGCATTGGTGGAGGTCTTAGAACTCGACTTTCTTCAGTTAGCTTACAAAAGTGCCGTCTCTGATCTGTGGATATCTTTTTGCTCTGCTGTCAGTCAAACAGGGAACTTTGATCTTTGAGTCTTAACCGAGCCCATGATTTGACGGGAGGTCAGGATAGTGCAGCTGACATCAGGGTGGGGACTGGAAAAAGTTAGATGCTGGAAAATAAAATAGCAAGTCTTCCCCTGGGAACCACAGTGGGCTGTAGGGCACTGTGGGGTGTTGCCAGCATGTTGTACAAAAGAAAGATAATGAACAATAGGAGACAACATTGTACATCCCAAGTCTGAGGTTTTATATAGAGTACTAAAATGCTTGTTCTTCTAAAACAAAAAAAAAGTGTTTTTAAACTGTCCTTAAATGCCTTTATTTTCATCCTTGCTTCTATTACTTCTAATCATGACCACTGAGGACTTTTACACAATGACTGCCTAGTGGCGCATTTGGCACAATATTAATAAATAAATAAATAAAAACACGCTGCTGCTTCACACTTAACCACTTCTGACCAATCAAAGCAAAAATAATCTTAAAGAGACAGAGACTAAAAAGCTTTTGTGACAGAATAGCAACAGGTAATATAGTAATGTTCATCATGATGAGAAGTATTTTAAGCCATCTTAAACTTCTAAAGTAAAATGTAATATCTTCCAGTCTTTTAAGATGATTGACTCTGTTCAAGATGCCCAGTCTCTTTGGTGATGTTTAGGAGTGTTTCACAATGCAATGCATTTTCACTTTCCAGGACAAAAAATGTTACAAATGAACAATAAATGATGAAATATGACACACTTCAAATTAGGGCTGCAACTAACGATTATTTTAATAATCGATTAATCTGTCGATTATTTTTTCGATTAATCGATTAATCGGCCA